>PVLA01008342.1:0-90026 GCA_004027455.1 Hydrochoerus hydrochaeris
GTTTTGTTCCCTATTCCTCTTCAACACAGGATAAAGTCACCATATTAAGGGAGAAAACACACTACATACAAATTCCTGGTCTATGTAGGAGGCTGTTGTATAACTATACCTCTTGCTTCTATGGTTAGAGATATCAAATTAGCATTCATCACAGATAATCAGTTTCTGGGATATGCTTAATGATAATGTTATTACCAATTGTACTATTTTAGCCTAGATACCATACTTGTTGTAATAAGTTGTTCATCTTTGTATGATAACACCATGATAGTTTAGGGTCACAATCATTCCCATAGTCCATTACCAAAGGACTGGGTACTGAGCCAAATAAATAATAATTTGTTATCCCCAATAAAGAGGGAAGCTAGAGTCCTGGGACAGACACAAAGACCAACAACCAGCTACATCTAAAAGACATCTCAGAGGAATGGACATTTCCTATGGGAGCTTTGATACTAGTGGTAAAACTATTTAACTAAGAAAAAGACAAAGAACAACACAGAAAACAAATCAAGATAAAAGAGTAGAAAATGGCAGGACACAGATGCAAAATGCAATCCTAGACTTCCAACTCATCAAGAAAAAATCTAAGGACAATGAGATAGAAGAAAACAAAAGCCATATGCTGGAATTCACTAGTAACAGTAGAAAAAATAAAAATAATATACATGAGGCTATAGAAGATATTAAAGCAGAAATAATCTCACAAGTGAAAAAAGAGATAATGACCATACTGAAGGACTGGCATAGTAAATCTAGAGTAGATATAGATACAAAATAGAGGAGCATAGAAAAATAATGGAAAAATATGAGTGCCTAGCATAGGAAAGAAATGGAGTTCATGAAACAGATTCAAATAGATATCCAGGAAATTAAAAATTCCATTGAAGGTGCACAAAATCATATAAAAGAATGTGAAGACAGAATATTAGATGTAGAAAATAGGGTCTGGATAGAGATCACAAAAGGAAAGACCTCTTATTTTTAAAAATTTTTTTATTTTCAAGAAGATAAAACTAAGGAAAATAAAACAGAATAAAACTAATCAAAATAAACCAGTATAAGTGATACAAGACTTCAACACCTTACAAAATCAGCAATAGTTTACCATAATGCTTTTTGTTGTCTTTAAAATAGCTGCAGATACTTTTGGACATAGTAAGAATCAAACAGAACAGAATAGAATAGAAACAATAAAAACAAAACAGTGAATGCAATAAAGGACTTCAAAACAAGCCAATAGTAAATCCAAAATGGCTACCATAATATGTCTCCCTATCTTTTAAATAGCTGCTCATACCATCAGATTTAACATAATCAAGCAAAACAAAAGATAATAAAACCCAACACAACAAAACAATGAAAATGATATGTTTTCCAGGTAAAGATCGCTTCCTTGTGAGGCCTGGTTCTCTCCCTCTGCAGTCTGTGAATGATGCTGACTTACCAAGCGAGGCTTGGGTGTGGCTGTCCCCACTCCAGCAGTGGCCCATGCATGGTGCTGGTTAACAGGTGGGGATACCCTCCTTTTGAGGCCTGGTTCTTTCCTCTATCAGTCTGCGAATGGCCAAGAAAGACCTCTTAAAAACAGCAAGGGACCGTGAAAAAACAACCCTAAAATTCCAAGACATTGCAACGAAGAATAACATAAAATTGATTGGGGTCAATAGAAATGCAGGAGTCTATGCAAATGACAGAGATATAATAGCAAAACTTACAAAGTAGGGAATAAGAATTTTACATACAGGTAAGTAAGACATACAAAACTGCAATTATAATCAATAAATCTACACCAAGGCATATAATCACCAATATTCCAGAAATTCAGCACAAGAACAGAACATTAAAAGCTGTTAGAGAAAAGAAAAAAAATCTATAAAGGAAAGCCCATCAGAATCACAGCACAAACCCTTAAGTCAAGGAGTGCTTGGAGTGAAGTGCTTCCAGTCCTGAAAGAAAACAACTTCCAACCGGGATTGATGTATCCTGAAGAATTCTCTTTGAGAATTAATAGAGAAATAAAACACTTCCATGAAAAAGAACAACTGAAAATTCATGACAACCAAAACAGGTCTACGTCGTGCTCTGAAAAATATTCTAGAAAGACAAAATAAAATCCACTGTTATGGTTTATACATTGTGTCAACTTGAGAAGTCTAGAAGCTTAAAATGAATTCAATAGCTCTTCATCCTAGGGTGTAGAGGACAAGCCATTACCATTCTAGGTTACTGTTCATTGAGTCAATTTGAGAAGGCCAGAAATTTAACAAAGTGATTCAGTAGGGGATCAGGGACCTTAGATTAACATTCTCAGCCTGTGCAAGAGGAGGACATGCAGATGGTGTGAGTGCTACAGCCACCCCAGGGGAGTAGCCTGTGTATGGTAAAAGACAAATGAGGAGGGATTGATTGATGGTTCTCTGGAGGAGCTCCAGTCTTTGCCTTCAGCTTGGATGTTATCTCCTGGCTTCTGGCAAAGACTGTTTAGTTTCCACTTGGGACTCTTCTGCCTTCATTTTAGACTCTTCAGCCTTTGTCATATACTCTTCAGCCTTCCATCATAGATTCTTCAGTGTCCCATCACAGACCCATCGGCCTCCTGATATGGACTTGCACAGGACACTGTGGTAAGCTCCAGAACTTGGACCGGACCCCTCACTCTCCAGTGTGCAGACACCTTTGGCACGCTCCCTCATCCGACTTTGTGACTGACTGTTGTAAGTCAATCTTTTAATTTCTTATATATTTTGTGTTATATCTGTTTCTCTAGTAAACCCTGAGTGATACACTCACCATTCCAACAGTATTGATATAAAGAAGTCACCAGGCAGGGGAAACAGAGAAGAAAGACAGGGTATCATCAACAGAAAAATTATATGAAAAAGACAAGACAATATGTATCAGATAGAGCCATCAATGTAAATGGTTTTAGTCTACCAATCAAAAGAAATAGACTGACAGAATGGATCAAGAAACAAGATCCAACAGTATGCTACATTCAACAAACATATTTAACTCAAAGAGATATTCATAGACTAAAAGTCAAAGAATCGAAAACAACACTCCATGTAACGAAAAAAGCAGAGATAATAGGATGTCCTACCATCCTATCCTATTTGCAGAACTTCAAGCCAAGACTGATTAAAAGAGATAAAGAAGGACATTTTATGTATTTATTAAGGGAAAACTCCAAGAATAGTGTAATGGTTGATACATTGTATCAACTTGAGAAGTTTAAAACCTCAACTAAGTAACTCAGCAGTTTTACCTCCTGGGTGTAGAGGACATGCCCTAGGACAGCTGTTTATACTCCAGGATGTTGCAATGGTTGATTTGTTGTGTCAGTTTGAGAAGTTTAAACATTTAGTTAAGTGATTCATCAGGGGGCCAGATCCTCACTTTGTAAATATCCTAGGCCCCTGCAACAGGAGGGCATGGAGATGGTGTGAGTGCTACACCTGACCTAGGGTAGTCAAATTGACAATGCTATAAGAGAGGAAAAGGAGCTTGCTCTCTCCCTTTTTTGCTCTTGTTGCTTTTTCTATCTTCTGTTGTTAGTAACTATTGATCCTCTGCCATGCCAGCCTGCTTCAGAGCTGACTGATTATGGACTGAAACTTCCAGAAACTGTAAGCTAAATAAACCTTCCCTTTCTGAATTTGGGGGGTCAGGTATTTTGTCTCAGCAATGAGAAAATAGTAACTAAGACAGAAGGATAACAATCATAAATATGTATTCACCCAATACAGGGGCACCCACCTATATAACATGAAAAACCAACTAAACACTAACACAATTATAATGGGGGGACCTTAATACCTCACTGTCACAAATAGATCAACTACATAATGAAGTTGAACCTAAGAAAACAATACAAAAAATAAATGAATCAAAGTGTTGGTTCTTTGAAAGATTAAATAAAATTGACAATTCAGCCAACCTTATCAAAAAAAGAAAGAAAAGGGTCAAATTTACGCATTTAGGAATGAAAAGGGTGAAGTCTCAATGGATAATATAGAAATTCAAAAGATCTTCAATACCTACTTTGAGAACTTTTACTCTAATAAGGTAGAAAACAAAAGAAATGGACAGATTCCTAGATACATATGAATTACCAAAGTTGAATCAAGAAGATGTAAAAGTTCAAAATAACCCAATATCAATGAAATTGAAAACATTATAAAAACTTACCAATACTTGCATTCACTGCTTAATGCTACAAGAAATTTAGAGATGATCTAATGCCACTACTTGTCAAATGAAATTGAAATTGAAATAATACTTCCAAAGTCATCCCTGGAAGCAAGTATTACTCTGATACCAAAATCAGAGAAGGACCAAACTGAAAAAGGAGAACTAAAGGACAATCTCCCTAATGACTATAGATGTAAAAATCCTCAACAAGGTACTGGCAAACAGCATGCAGAAAATCATCAAGAAGATTATATACCATTAGTAAGTAGGATTCATCCCAGGAATGCAGGGATGGTTTAACATACACAAATCAATAAATGTAATATACCATATCCATACAGTCAGGGACAAAAACTGCATAAAAAGCATTTGACAAAGTCTGACACCCATTCATGATAAAAACCTACAGAAAATTGGAATATATGGTCTTAATCTCAATCTGGTGAAAGACATCTATGACAAACCAACAACCAACATCACACTAAATGGTCAAAAACTGAAACCTCTCTCTCTAAAATCAGGAACAAGACAAGGGTGTCCACTATCACAACTCCTATACAATATATTTCTGGAAACATTAGCTAGAGCAATTAGACAAGAGAAATACATAGAATAAGTAAAGATAGGAAAGGAAGAAGTTAAATTATTTTTCCTTCAGATGACATGATACTCTACTTAGAAGACTCCAAATATTCCATCAAAACATTTCTAAATATAATAACCAGATTCATTTGCATAGCTGGATGCAAAGCCAATACTCAAAAAAATCAACAGCATTCCTGTATATAGATAATAATCTCACTGAAGGAGAAATTAGGGAAATAACACCTTTCATGATAGCACTGAAAAAAGTGAATTACTTTGGAATCAACCTGACGAAGTAAAACTACAGTACTTTGAAAAAGGAGATTTAAGAGGATACTAGAAATGGAAAGATATCCCCCTTGCTCATGTGTAAGAAGAACCAACATAGTAAAAATGGCCATACTCCCAATATTATATAGATTTAATGCAGTTCCAGTCAAAATACTAGTATCATACCCCACAAAACTAGAGAAAACATTCCTAAAATTTATTTGGAACCAGAAGAGACCTAAAAGAGCAAAAACAATTCTGGTCAACAAAAGCAAGACAAGGGATATCAGAATCCTTTACTTGAAATTACACTACAAAGCTACTGTGATAACAACAGTATGGTACTTGCAAAAAGCACACGTGAGAGGCAATGTAACAGATTAGAAGAGGTAGAAACAACTTCAAACACACTTTACCTTTGACAAAGGGTTTAAACACATTTACTGGAAGGGAGAAAGCCTTGTTAGTAAATGGTGCTGGAAAAACTGGCTTCCCACATTCTGAAAACTAAAACTAGATCAATGTATATGATCATACATTAAACTAAAATAAAAATGGATCAAAGATCTAAATATTAAAACAGAAACACTAAATCTTCTGAAAGAGAGAATAGGTAGAACACTTGAAGACATTGGTGTAGACAAAGATTTCATGGAAGAAATCCAGATTGCATGGGAAATATTACAAAGAATCAACAACTGGGATCTCATCTTATTAAAAAGTTTGTACACAGCAAAAGAAATCACCAGAAGAGTGAAAAGATAACCCACAGAATGGGAAAAATATTAGATGGATGTTCTTCAGACAGAGAACTACCATCTAGGACATATAAAGAATTAAAAAAAAATCAGACCTCCCCAATAGAAAGACCAAATTCCAAAATGGGTATCTGAAATGAATAGAAACTTTTCGGAAGTACAAATGCGAAGTAAATAGATGAAAAAATATTTATCATCAGTGATCATTCAAGAGAATCAAATTTAAACAACACTGAGATTTCATATCACTCCAGAAAGAATGACTGTTATCAAATCAGCCAATAAATGCTGAAGGGACTGTGGGAAAAAGGAACTCTTCTCAACTGTTGGTGAGAGTGTAGACTGGAGCAACCACTGTGGAAATTAGTGTGGTGACTCCTCAAAAAACTACAAGTAAAAGTTCCATTCGACCTAGCTATTCCCTTTCTTGGTATCTTCCCATAGACTTAAAAGAATAATTTCAAAGTGATATATGTATACCTATGTTTACAACAGTACAATTTGTAATAGGTAAATCTTGACAACAACTAAAATGCCTATCAACTGATGAGTGGATAAAACGATGTTTTTTTAAACACAATGAAATATGACTCAGCCATAAAGAAGGATAAAATTGAGACATTTATAGCTAAATGAATGCAACTTGAGAGCATACTCTGCAGTGAAATAAATCAGACACATGTAAATTTTACATTGCTTCTTTGGTATGAGAAACTGAAAGTGTAAATAAGAACCACAATGTATAATAGCTATTGTGAAATAAGAAGTAATTATTCAAAGGGAAAGGGTAATTAGGGGTGGGACAGAAGGGAAAAGAAAAAAATGAGAAAAAAAGGATAGAGTGGAAACAAAGGTAGTAAATAAGGAGGAGAAGAATTGAAGAGAGGGAAAGGGAATGGAAAAAAACCCCTAAGGTACGTCATGTACAGGTACAAATTCCCTACAATGAATATGATTGCCATGTATATCTAAACTGTACCAATAAATTTAAGTACAAAAAATAGAATATTCTAAGAGGTCTCCTTAGCTCCAGGCTCACTACAATAGTTCTAGTCTTCAAAGTTTTATAAAGTATGACCTTTATAAAATACAAATCTGGCAATTTTTCTCAACATCATAAAACTAGTTGGAGCCTTTCCACCACCTAGAGAAAAAGATCCTAGACCTCTAGACTGGCCTGTCTGAGCCATCATAATTCATCTCCTGTCCCTCTTGTCAATCCTTCTTCAGCAGAGCTTTCCTCACATACTGTGGTAAGGGAGTAAAGAAATGAGTGAAGCCATCTCCCAAGCCACTAGTAAATCGAACAGGTCATTTGGAGCTCAGCCCCTGCCCACTTACTGGGTTGATAAATCTGTAAAATGTGCTGAATCCAATATTTGCACATCAGAGGAAACTTTGCTTCTTTGTGACTCTGGAGGGCAGTAGCATTGAGTTTCAGAATAGGTACCCAAGGAGCATAGCTTGCTGCCAAGAAGCACTGATCACAAAAGGGTTGATTTCTCCCAAGTAGTGAGCTACCCATATCTAAAAAAAAAGTAGGTGTTGAATGATGGTGGCAGACAGGTTGGAGGAGGAACCCTTGAAGTTTTTGAAATATTGAACCATGTGATCTCTTAGGCTTATTGAATAACTACCAAATGTCTGGCATTGTTCCTTGTGTTTTATATGGACTGGTTTAGTTTTGTTCAAAATCATCCTAGGAAAAGGTGATATTATTGCCTTCATTTTACTGAGGAATCAAAAGCTCAGAAAGGTGATGTAACTTTCCCAAGGCAATTCAGAAGGTAGATGACAGAGCAGGGTGTAGAATTCACTGGGGATTGTTCTCAACATGAATTCTCCAACCAACATCACACCAACATCACTGGGATCTTGTTAGAAATCCCGATTCTCAGACCTCATTCTTGGTCTACTGAACCAGAAATTCTGGTGATGAAGCTGACAATCTGTTTTAAGTCAGCCTTCCAGGTGGTTCTGATGGTTACCGAAGTTTGAGAATCATCACCCTAGAGAATTTTCTAGTATATCTGATATATACACGAAAAAGTATTAGAAAGAATATTCCCTTCCAATTTTTGGAGAATTTGGAAAGCATTCTGCTTTCAGTCTACATGGCTTCAATATTTAGTCTGCTGTCTTCTAGTTGGGGCAGACTAGGGGGCTTCCTGGTAGGTGTAGGCACTCACCAGACCCAGCAAATAAAAATTCTACAGATGCAACTTGGTAATTTAGAAACAAAATTTCTCTGATAATATCTTCTTGTAGCTCCTTACATTGTTTTGCATGACAGTTGAATCTGAGTAAAAGAAAAACAGTATAAACCACGAAAACCAGAACAATCTCTAATTTAATATGTGAAGAAAATGCCACAAATCTAATAATCTCCCATTTGAAGAGTGAGTTTAGTAAAGGCAAGAGAAATTTTGTGTTTTGAGAAAAAGTCAGATAGAACAGCTGGTAATATATTATCATTTATTTTGTTAATTCAGCAGCATTTCAAGTGAGAATCAGACACTATAGCATTTAAAAATAATGCAACCTTGTTCCCAAAGCAAGTGGCAAGAGCGAGAGGTCTCCATGGAGCTTTGCTAAAGGGGAAGGGGGAAGAAATAAAAATTGTTCACTAATGTGCTGGCACGTAATGCAATAAGGATCTGACACTTGGTGCACTGAAATGCAAACAAGATGTCCCTGTGTTACTCTGGCAATTCATCATAAAGGCCAGTGCATTTCTGCTTATTATACATGAGGTGCAGTAAATTATTACCAGGCTGGTTCTTCTAACAAACTTTTCAAACTATGTACACGATAGAGTCAAAAAGAGATTTATGTATGTGTTTTCACGTGTATGTGTGTGACTCATGCTAGAAAATATACATAGAAGTGTATGTTTCTCTGTCAGTCTGTGGGTACCCGGAGCCAAATGCACCTGGATTAAAAATGAGAAATTCTCTGGGCGTGGTGGCTTACGCCTGTAATCCCAGTACTCGGGAGGCTGAGGCAGGAGGATCATTGTGAGTTTAAGACCAGCCTGGGCTACAAAGTGAGATCAAGGCCAGCCTGAACTGTAGAGCGAGACCCTGTTTAAAAAAAAAAGACAAAAAAAGAGAGAAATTCAGGCAATGTCTAGGTATTTGGAAGCATTCTTTCTCTCTCCTCTATCTTTCTGTCTATATGTTTGTGTATATAGATAAGTTGATGTGTGCACACTGTATTGGTTTATCTCTAGATGAATTAAAATGTAATATCAAAGAATACCAGTTCAGAAAATTTTTTCAAAATATGTTGCAAGCAGAATTGTGATGGGTTAAGATGATTTTGGAAACCTATTGCTCGAGGTACTACATCATCATACCCAAAGGCTAAATTGGAAAATAAATGGATGGAATGACATCTAAAAACAAAAACAAAAGCAAGACATAGACCTGAGAGGTTATCAACTAGGTACTTGGGCTTTTCAAGAAAAAGTTTGGGACATATAAGTATCTATAGTAACAAGTGTCTAATCTAGTTCCACTCCCTGTGGAATGGTCACTTTGTGTGAACATTTTTTGATTCTTTTGTTTACCTTTTTTAAAAAAATGCAACAAACCCCTGCAACATTAGTATATTTGTAGCTTTCATGAGGTTAGAGTTGGGGGTAAGGCACAAGCCTGGCCAAAGCTCAAGAGGAGGCAAGAACCTATGTTAGTGAAAGGGTTCTAGAGCAGAAATTAAACTTTACAGGTGTCATTCTACACAGCATCCTGAGGAGTTGGTACCACTGCTAGTATCTCCCGGCACAGGTGGGAAACCTGAAATGGGAGATTAAGTGGCATATACAACTAGACAGTCAACTAGACAGCCAAGCTGGAATTTGAATTCAGTGTCTGCTGCTTTGAAACTCGTCACAATTTCTGGGGCAGGCAGGATCAGAAGAGAAATTACACTGTGGGCTGTGCAGAATGTGTGGAGCTGGCTTGCAGGCAGGTGACTGGGTTTTAAGCTGCCTTTTGCTTTTGGTGGGAGTGAAACAGGAGAGGGTGGGAGTGAGGAAAAGAAGAAGAAGGTGAGTGGGTGGGACGTTTGCAGTGATTTCCCATGAAAAATTTCTAATCACATTTCCTAAACCAATTTCATTATAGGATTTGGTATAAAGTTGGTTCATAGGTGGAGTAAATAAATGGAGATTTAAATGCAATACATAGAAAAATATTTGGAAGGATATATAACCAACTTCTAATAATAGCTATTACTGGAGAATGAGATGTAAGAAGGGAGAAGCAGGAGGATTTAGTTATTATTTACATGTCCCAGTTTTATTTTTAAAAACCAGTCATGGAAAGTTTCAAGCATATATAAAAATAGAATAATATAGGAGCCAGGGATATAGCTCAGCAGTTCAAGCTCTTTCCTGGTAAATGTGAGGTTGTGAGTTTAATCCCCAGTACAAAAAAAAAAAAAACCTAAACAAACAAACAAACAACAAAAAATAACGCTCATTCTCAGTCCTAGGTTAAACAGTTATAAATTCATGACTAGTTTTCTTTCATTTTAACAGAACAATCCCATTTCCAGGTATTTCTTAACCCTCCAACTTATTTTAAGCAATTTCTTGATATCACAGCCCATTATGAGTAATGTATTGATTTAAAAAAGAAAAATTATGTGCTGACTTAAAACTAAAAAGAAAAATTATTTTTGAATCTATAGGACTATAGTTTCTATTGTTTAGTAAATTTTTTTTTGGAAAGCATTGAGTCTCATACCTAGCTTAAAATTGGAATTTCCCAAGCTTCTTTTTATACATGTGGATCCCAGAGCCAATCAAGGCTCAAGAAATCAGAATCTCCAGGGTGAGTTCAGAGATTGATGATTAAAATGTTCTACATATGATTCTGATGGTGAGCCACTTTTGGAAACACTTTGTCTACTTAAGATAAACTGTTTCAAGAACCTTCCAGCACTTTGGAAAAAGCTAATTCCATATAAGCGGTTGATACACCAATTACAAATTTGCCTTATCTAGTCATTAAATTAGGTTCCCTAAGGACCATGCTGAATCTCTTGGATTAAAGTAGTTGAATGTAGTTAACCTAGTTTTGATTATCATGTAGCTATAAAATAAAAAATTTTTTTTTCTTAAAATTTCTACAACTCATACTTATTATCAGTGTAATACTAGTCTTTGCTACAATTAGTGAAAAAAGGTACTTTATGTTTGCCAGTAAGACCAGTAATTTTAACGTGAGAAAATAGAATTTCAAAGCAATTAAAAAACTTGCCTAAGGATATGAGATGTAGTAAGAAAATACACTGAATGTTTAAATTTGAAAGTATTTATTACAGTAAAAGACAGGTTGTCATTATTCCCCCTCAAAATACTCCCTCTTTCTTCAAACACATTTATCACAACATTCTTGCCACTGTCTGAAGTTTTTCTGAAAGTTCACTTTTGTGAGTATCATTAATGGAATGGTCACGGCTTCCTTGATGTCCTGAATCAGTTCATAGCATTTACCTTTCACAGTCATTTTGGCTTTGGAGAAGAATCAGAAGTCACATGGTGTCAGATCTGCTGTAGAAGGTAAATAAGCACACATTGTAATGTTTTTATTTGATAGAAATTGCCACAAATATTTGCTCAACATGGTATGATATAGCTGCAGTGAATATTAAATATTATTACTGTAAAAGATTGCCATTAATTTTTCTCAAAATACTGAGAGTACACTCTCTTGATTTAAATGCACTTATCATCATTATTGGCAATATCTTTTTTACTGTGTAAGCTTTAAAAATTTAAGCATTCAACATATTTTTCAGTCACTCCCTCTATGTTGTTGGTGACTGACTAATCCACGACAAATACAAAATCTGCACCGATGGGTCATTGTAGACAAGGTAGGGTTCCCAAGTTCTAGGAACATAGGTCATAGTGAGGGAGTCACACGGGTTTGAGGCCATGACTCTCAGTCCACAGATGAGACACCAAAAGAAGGGTTAGTGACAATGGAAGTAGGGCATTGATTTCATTACACAAACTCAGGTGACTCCTGGCAATGAAACTGTCAGTGTATTCAGGATAGAACTTAATTTTTATTATTCAGATGAGAAGTGAATAATTTTAATCAATATATGTGATCTTAGTCAGTTTAGGACCCCCCACTCCGAAAGGGGGTTGCAGTCAAGTTCTGGGTAGCAGAAGTGGGCATCAGAATGCTAAGCATTGGGGTACAGGGAGATCCTAGTGTCATCTTTCACCAGGCATCTGCTAGACACTTCATTTGCATCTATTCCTGGTCCATGTAGATTTCAGCTATGTCTGTTTATTCCAATCACAAGGCTTCTTCAGGGCTGGCACATTCTAGCGACCCTCATTACCAACTGTTCCAGGAAGCTGGCTGCTTTGTGCCCTGTGAAGCTTGAGGACTCTAGGAGGCAGCTTGAGGCCTGTGTGCTGGGAACCCCACATGCCCACTTTCTTCTTTACTTTTCTTACATGTTGTTGGCCCCAGGGAAATTCCATGAGCTTTGCCAAGCCCTGAGCAAGACCTGGGAATTGAACAGATGCTTCTTACTTTCACTCCTAAATCTATAATGGAATTCTTTCACATATCCTGCTTCCAAAAGACTTGGTATGCGTGTGGGTGGGTGGAAGGAGACGGGGAAAGTGGGAAAGTAAATGGCAGCTGCACTCCACTCAGGGAACCCAAAGGCTTAAATTTCTTCCTTCCCACGTAGCAACTAGGGTACCTTATTTTTCAGTAGCGTAATGCCCAGTGTGTTTCCCTTTGATGTCTTCTTCCTTTTGCCTCAGTTTCCTAGACTAGAGGACATGTAGAATATTCTACAGTTTACTATGGGTGGAGACTGAAATAAAAACCATCTTTGCATGACTACATGAATTCTGTTAAATCTTTACTTATAAGTCTTGACCCCTTCAGAGTTCAGACTGTCAATTCCCTCAAGCCAAGATCAACAGGAATACATCTGTAGTTGAACAAATTGGGTTTATTACTCTGTGTAGTGAGTTGGAGCGCATCACAGGGGACTGAGGTATTGTTGGTAAGAGAGTTCTAGCATCTCAGGGAAAGTTTAAGGAAATGGGATTTTGCTGTAAATTGAGTACTATCAGGAAGTAGGGTAATTCTATGACTGGATATCTTATTTCATTTTATCTGTAAGTATGGTGACTCTGAAGAGGTTAAAGCTCTAATCAGTAAAGAACCAGCAGTCATTCATTTTAGCCAAGAGGATGAGACAAGGGGCGTTTTTGTGACTGACAATGTTCATGTGTGTGTTCAGACATGCTTACAAAATAACCTTGTTTTTGTCTTGATCCATCATCATCTCAGAATAGTCTTGTCTAATGTTGATGTTCTGTGAAATTCTAATGTTTAACTGGATGCCTATATGTAAATCCCAGCTTCTAGGAAAACCAGGGCCAGCCTGATAACATCAAGACAGCTCCCAAATGCCAGGTACTGCTGTTTTTCTTTCTCACCACGATATACAAGCTTGAAAATCCAGCGTTATGCTTCCCAAATGATTTTAGAGATTCCTCACCTTCCAATAGCATCCCCAGCCATTAATGGATCAGTCTACTCATTAATGGATCAACCCACTGACTGTAGATCCCCATGATTCAGTCACTTTCCAAACACATAAGACTTTGGGGGACATTATACATCTGAAGCATAACTTTCTGCCCGTACCCCAAAAAGGCTCATTTTCATCTCATTTATCTAAGTTGTATTTAGTCTATTCCCTAAGCAAAGTCCCTAAGGTCTTAGTAGTTTCAGCATTGCTAAAGGTCCAAATCCATATTTCTTTTCTGAGACTCAAGGCAAACTCTTCACTGTGAATCCTTGTAAAAATGAAAAAGAAAGTCAAATATTGCCAATATACAATGGCACAGGGTAAACATCCCCATTCTAAAAGAGAAGAAGAAGGAACTAGAAAGGAATTGGACCAAAGTAAGACCAAAACCCTTAAATTAGTACCCAGGTGGGTTGTGGCAAGATGTTAACTCCAAAGAGCTTGAACAACCTCAACCTTTTGGCTTTGCTGATTTCAGCCCATATGGCTTCTCTGAGTGTCTCTGCTCATTGCCTGTGGCTTTCTTCAGTAGATGATTCATGCTCATGGCATTTCCAGCTTCCTGGGGTATCCACTGTAGCTTTGACTTTACTCTCGCGGCTTCATGTATTGCCCTCTCAGGTGCACATTTTCTGACCTCGTAGACTTTCCTTCCAAGTCTGAGTTGAAGCCTCCATAACTACACATCTCTTGTGTTCTCCATGCCTGATAAAGCAGCACCACATGGATAATGCTAAGGTTTGCTGTCAGCTTGAGCAGTTGGTAGGGGCAAAAATACACCTTCCTTTGTCACACTTTCAGTGACTCATCTCCAACAAGGCCATAATCCCAACAGCATGTTCAGTCATAAGTCATCAGTGGATCAATTCATTGATGAATATAGTACCCCCATGATTCAACCACATTTCCAAACATATGAGGCTTTTGGGAGACAGTCTAGATCTACGCCATGATACCCACCTATGTATTTGAGTCATTCAGGCCTTCTGGGCTTCAGAATCTGATTGAGACTAGATCTCTTATGGATCTACTGGTGAGGATTACACATAAGACAAGATATCTGACACAAAAGAGATTCTGACAGTAGTGGTGGTTGTTATTTGGAGCCTGCTTCATGGCTTCCTGGACCAGTAAGCCAAGATCTTCATGATTTCAGGAAACACACACAGGATCATTTCTGATTCCCTGGAAGGCTACTCTACCTGTCTAAACTCAGGTATCCTAGGCAGTGATGGCGAACCTTTTAGGGATGAGTGCCTAAACTGCAACCCCAAACCCACTTGTTTATCACAGAGTGCCAATGTTGCAATTAAATCTGAATACTAAGCATTCAGTTCAGAACAAATATCCTCATACACTAATATATTTTATCTTTAAAGACAAACAGATGACACATGTGCCATAGGTTCACCACCACTGTCTTAGGGAGAGGAAAATGTTGGCTGAAATCAGTTGGTAGCACCTTGAAAACCACAGGATGAATTCAGCGAATAGTAAGTCAATAATTATATGAATCCAAAATACTGTTTACAATTAGAGAAAATAAATATCAAATAGATTTGAAACTTCATTTTCAAAACTGGCTTGTTCATGTGGTTAAATCCTGTTAATGGCATTCTAAGATTTTATACCTAGGAGTTTGTAAAGCAGGTGCAGAAAGTGGGCTGTGCATGAACGTGTATGCACATGTGCACTCCCATGGTTTTTGTGAAAAAAAGGAACAGTGGCATTGCCAAAGGGGTCACACATCCAGGAACAGAGGCTGATGATCACCTGATGGGTGACAGGATCTGTACCAAACCTGTGACTGTTACCTGGGAAGGACTGAGGTTCTTGGTCCCACTTGAGGCTGCTACTGCAGTGGCTGATCACAGTAGAGCATAGGCCCAGAGATAGTGTTTAAATGGTGACTTTGAATAGAAACTAACAGCAGCTAGTGTTAGGAGAGACAGTGGGAAGTTGGCTTATGAGCTAAGCATGAGTCCTCTATGCAGCCATGAACCTCCTGTCTCCTTCCAAGCCAAACGAGGGATCAGCAGGGCAGAATGGACCCCAAATTAGAGCCCAGATGATCACCAGGAAATTCCTGTACTGACCCTTTGTCTATCTTGCCAGAGGGGAATGGCAGAAATGTTTGGGATATAGTCTTGACCACTAGAGTTTTTGGAAGGAAAAAAATGTCAAGTTTAAGGCTTATGATTAGTGAGTGCTGATAGCTTCCAAGTTCCATTTTTCTGAATTAGTAAGACACAATAAAAATTGGTCCATTCATTCATTTACATATTCTTTCCACTCTTTCTTCCTCTTAGAAACAGAAACATCTTTGAACAAAAGTAGAAAACAGAGGGATGGAAATAAAGAGATATCCCAAACTTCAGTTGATGCTTTAGTATATAATTGGTTATAAAAATATAGTTCTGGGTATCCTAGAAGATAGGCAACACACTATTTCTGAAAAAGGGAGACATACTAGCATATTTAGAGAGAAATGATTTCTTGTGATAATTTCCTTAAGTAAGTATGAAACAGATATGTAAGTTCTAGCTCAGTGCTTTTCCAAGTGTGGTGCCCAGACTACAAACAGCAGCAGCAGCAGCAGCAGCAGCTAAGAACTTGTTGGAAATTCAGACTCTCAGGCTCCATCATAGACTGCTGAATTAGATACTCTGGGAGTGGGGCCCAAAAACCTGATTCAACAAGCCCACCATCAGGTGTTTCTGGTGGAGCTCAAATTTGAGAATGATAGCTCTGAATGTGCTTGAGTGTTTATTATTACTCTAAAGCCAGACTGCTTTCTTCAGCAAGTCTGTCAGCAATTTGCAAATGTAAGTGGCCCATTTCTTGGCTTTCCTAATGCCTGTGGTCTTTGTAATACATTGGAATAGGGATGCCAGCACTGTCTCTCATGAGCTCCATTCAATATTTGCTTGGCTTAGGGAAGACAATGGCTATTTTGAGAAGACATTCTATTAGAGTTCTTTTTCCCTTCAGGCATGTAGTGATGTAACACGAATGTTCTTTGTTTTCTTAAGTTGCAAACCTTTGTTGGTATTGTCAGGGGAAAAATCTATAAATATAACTAGTATAATTTCTTTTTGTTTTTTTCTTAACTGTATGGTTTGTCATCATATTAGAGATAGAAATTTAATTGACAGTCTAGTGAATACAATAAAAAATTTGATTTCCCCACAACATATTTGTATTTGTCTATTCTCTTTAAATTGGCACACTAATCCATCTGGATATTTTCAGGACAACTAGCTTTTCCTGTTTTTATGAGACTGCATGCTTTTTAATTTTTCCTAAGAGCAAACTCAATGTCCAATTTTATTAAGAGGAAATGCAGAACCATTAAGAGTAAGTATCCTTTAGTTTTAAAGAGAAGTGAGAGACTCAGTATTTTCATTTTTATCCAGGTTTATCATGTTACATAGACTCACCAAAATCATCTTAAATATGAAGACATCTTAAAGGATTCTGTATTTACAGCATTTTAAACTGTTTTCCAGTGTCAAACAGAATTTCATGCATGCTATCTTAATATTTGTTCTTTAATTCACTCTGTCTAGGACAATGCTGCTTTGTTCCTTCCATACAATACCACACAGTCGTGATTAGTGTAGGTGGGTAATAAATTTTGAATCTGGGTAGACTAATTTCACTCATTTTTTCCCCTAAATACTTCTAGTTATTTTGACGCCATTGTCTTTTGTAGAAATTTTAGCATAAATTCTTGCAGTGACTTTGGTAGGAATTTCATTAAACTACATATAAATTTGGGAAGAATTGACATCTTTACTATTTTGAATGTTCTAATCCATGAACTCTATGTCTCCTATTTAATCTTTTTTAAAAAATTTAAATCTAAATCTTTCCTCAGCATTGTGTAGTTTTCAGTGTATAAGTCTTTCACATGCTCCTTTAGAGTTGTTCTTATTTTATTTACTTGAGACAGTAGAAGCAATATTGCATTTTCAAATGAAGAAAGACAAAGAGAGAGACTTATTTCTCTTTACAGCTAGAGGATAACTAGACAACTATATGGTTTTGCATTTGTTCTTAGAACCTGTTCATTAAATTTGCTTTTAGGAAAAATTGAAAGCGTGATGTGCCATATACATGTATATGATTGAAATTTTAAAGTTTATCCCATATTCTGCAGTTTTGCAAAACTCGTTTATTTGCTTTTGGAGTTTTTTTTTTATTTCTTGCAATTTTCTGTGTAGATAATTCTATCTTCTGAAAAATAAGGAGAGTTTTATTTCTGCTTTTTGTTTTGTACGTAGTTTACTCCTCTTTTCTTGTCTGGTAGCATGGATACTAGGAGTAGCGAAAGCAGGCATCCTGGACTTGTTCCTCATTTTATGCAAAAAACATTCAGTATCTCATCAGTGAGAATGTTTTCAGTTGTGTTTTTGTATATGTTCTTCTTGAAGTAGAGAAAGTTATCTTCTATTTTTAAGAATTCTTAAAAATCACAAAATAGTATTGGATTTTTGAGTAATACATTTTCTGCATTGAAATTTTTTTCTGATTTTTTCCATTGTTTCAAACTTCTTTCTTTTATTACTTATTCTACATACAGATAATTTTTCTTTGCCTATTTTCATGAGGATAGTTCTGCTGATGACAAATTATCTTAGCTTTTCTTTATTTGAGAATGTCTTGGTTTCACCTTTATTCCTAAAAGATATTTTTCTGAGTATATAATTCTAGGTTGACACTTCTGTTCTTTTAGCACTTGAAAAATATTGTATCATTTTATTCTGAGTTTCATAATGTCTCATGAGAAATCTGCTGTCATTAGGATGGTTTTCATTCAGAAGTAGGTGCATTTTTCTTTGGCTACTTTCAAGATTTTTTTTCTTTAGTCTTCAGAATTTTAACTGTGATACAACGATATAAATTTATTTGGATTTATTCTACTTAAAATATAGACATTTTGGCGTTTCCTGAGATCTGTGATGCGCCATGTTGGACCTTGGGGCACTGGGGAAACAGGCAGCTGCCAGCATGCTGCTCTGGTAAGTGGCTGTGGCCTGGCAAGCTGCGGCCGCCCCAGGGCAAGAACCATATCAGCATTTCCTGAGATCCACGAAGCGACATGTTGGACCTTGGGCGCTGGGAAAACGGGCAGCCAGTTCACCCCTCTGGTGGGTGGCTGTGAGCCTACCCGGGCGCGGGCTAAGAATCAAACATCCATCCATCCACCCACCCTAGCAAGTGGGAGCTGGAGATCTGGGCATGTCTTGTGAGTTTGACTATATGCAATATAGCAAATAAGGGGGATTTTCTTCTGCCATTTCTTGGAGGACAAATATTTTTATCTCTGCTTTGCTCTGTTTTGATCAATGGTATTGCTCTATTCAATATTCTGTTCTTGTAATTTCGGTATTTCCTTTGATATTGCTCTGCCTGATTGAAGGAACTACTATTGTGAAGAAAACCAGATGTACTATTGTGCCTATTGCTGTTGTCCCGGTGGCCTGCTGTGAGGTTCTGTGCCAATTTCACTGCACTGCCTCAGTTGGCTATGTCCTGTCTTGTTCTGCTGTATTTTACTACCTTCAAAATAAAATAAATAAATAAGAAAAAAAAAGTGGGTAACAGCAACAAAACAGATCAGCAAGGAGCTGAACAACCTGAAACATGATATAACTAAACAGATAATGGATTTAAAAAGCAAAAGGAGGAAAAGCAAGTGCTCTAACGGATATAACTGCATGTATATTTAAGGGTGTAGGATTGATAATTATGTTGCTAAGTTTTTGTTGGATCAGAGAACTGAGCTGTTTGCGGCCTCACTGTTTGAATGTCCACTTTGTGTGCTTTGATTTTGTAACTAGAACAACTATATCCAGGAAGACAATATGTAATGTATCAACTAGTGATTTCTTACTGTTCATTGTTTTTGAAATTCTGTATTGTTTCTTCCCTTTTTTTCTGTTTTGCTTTATTTTTCCCCTTTAAATAAAATTTAAAAAATTTAGTCATTTTCAAATCAGTAGTTTTATATCTTTTGCCAAATATGGTAAATATTCAACCATAATTTCTTTGAATATTTTTTTTTGAAAGTATCTTGACTTCTTTCTCCTGCTTTCATGCCTTTGGTGAGATTAATGTTAAATATTTTGGTTTAGTTCCAGCGATCCAAAGCCTCTTTTATTTAGAGTCAGTTTTCTTTGTGTCATTTACACTGGGTAATTTCTAGGTTTCCTGCTATGGTGTAAGTCTAGAATGCCCTCCCAAAGGCTCATGTATTTGGAGACTGAGCTTCTGAAGGTGACTTGATTATTGTTATACTCACCAGTGGATTAACCCACTGGAGAGTTAAGAGGTGAATGTGAAGTTTAGCCAGAAAAGGCCGATCACTGGGGGTGTGACTTGGGAGGATGGACCCTCCCTGACCCCACTTCTCTCTGGACTTCTGTCTGCCATGATATGAGCAGTTTGCCTCTGCCAGGTCCTTCCACCATGCTGCTTTAGCTTGGAGCCAGCTACATAGACTGAACTGTGAACCAAAAGTAAACCCCTTGTTGTTTAAGCCATAGATGTTGTGAATCGCGTCCCAGCAGCGGGACAATGACTGAGACAGTTCCATCTTCCAGTTCATTGCTTCTTTCTTCTCTTCTTTTCCTTCTGCTGTCATCCATCCACTGAGCTTTTCATTTTTGTTACTGTATTTTTAAAGTTATAAAATGTCCGTTGGGTTTTGCTTTGTATCTTTTATTTATTTTCTGACAATTTTTATTTCTTTGCTAGGGATTTCTGTTTTATCATTTGTTTCAACTCTTTTTGCAGTTGTTCTTAGAGGTACTTGTCATGGATTTTAAAAAATTGTTAGATAATGCTAACATCTCTGTTAATTTTGTTTTTATATCTTTGATTTTTTCCCTGGGCAGTTCATTTTTTTGATGTTATTGCAGTGAGCCTAATATTAAATTAAAATTAAATTATATTAAAAATATTTCAAATAAATTCAATAGTTTATTCATTCTTTGGCCCATACCATGCTGTAGATACTGCTTTTATTAAGATCACTAATGACTATATTGTTAAATCTAAGAAAATTTATCTTCATTTTATTTATTTTGTTGCTGATTTTAGCGACATTTTTGTTTTACTTCTATCTGTACTGTTATGCCTTTGCTGGTTTCCTCAGGCCCACTAGGGTACCTAAGCGTCCCTTCTTCCCTTTACTGGCTTCTCTCTTCATGATGCTGTTCAGTCTTATGGCTTAGATGTTCTCAAATACTGGTAATGTCCTAGTTTATACCTGGAGCCCTGACCTTGGGCCTGAGCCATTTGTTGTGTATGCAGTTGCCTTCTTGACATTTCAGTTTGAACTTTCAGCTGGCCTCGCAGAGCTTACCTCTGAAGATTTGGTACCCTTCCTCACCATCCTTACTGCCACACCTTTCCTTGTTCTGTCTTCTGAATCTCTGTAAATATTGCCTTCTCATTTACATGAGCTCCAAACCTAAGCTTTACCTTAATTCTTATTTTTCTTCATCTCCATCCAAAAATAGTAGCGAATCCTCCGGATTACATATGGCGTGTATGGCCTTCTGTCCATCTCAAATGGTTTCACCATAACTTCAGGCACTGTCATCCACTCTCAGGCCACTGTCAACAGCTTTCTCTGTGATCTCTGGTTCTACTCTTGGTTCTCTGTGAAACCGGAGTCTTTGGTTTAACACAGAAGAAACTGGAAACCTCACAGAAGTACACTAACAGCAGCCTGGTGCAGCCCTCCCCATTTCCTGAATGTACAAGTGTTAACCTGCAGGTATTTTTGAAGCTTCTGATTTCATTTTTCTTGAAGAAATAAAGCTGTATTATTAGGTTAAACTCCTCTTGTATTCTCCTCCCTAATGCCATTCCCCTTTTGTTTCTTTCCTTGATGCAAAATGGTATGCCTTTCTTGCCCATATTTTTATACTTTTATCTTTATTATTTGCATATAATGTCTAACATTGTTGTATGCTAGAATTGTTTTGGACATTTTAAAGAATTTATGTATTAAATAAATCAAGTTTATTAATTTTAATTACCATATAGAATTGCACTGGATGGATATACTCATTCTACTTATGCATCCTTCGATAGTTCATCCCTTTCCCCAGGACTGGAGAGTGAACGCAGTGCTCTCTACCACATAACCAGACCTTTCTAATTTTACTTTGAAGCAGTTTTGCTAAGTTACCCAGGCTGGTACTGAACTTGTGATTCTCTTGCCTCAGACTCCCAAGTTGCCTGTATTACAGGCAAACACTGCTGCACCTGGCTTGCCTTTATCTTTTATTATTACTAACAGTGCTACTGTGTGTAGAGTTGAACAGTATTCATGAATTTCTGTGCCAAATAGTTGGGAATGAATGAAAATTCTGGTTCATGTTGTATATGTGTTTTCAACTTTACCTGGAACTGTCAGACTGCCCTTCAAAATGGCAGAATAATTCCATTCAGCTAGATGAGTGCTGTTTTTTTTTTTTTTGGTTATATTTTTCCAATACTAGATATTTTCCAACTTAAAAATATTTGGCAGCCTAGAAGATATCAAACAAGTGAAAGGATTACATCACATCCCACCACTCCTAGCATCAACCCCACTTACATTCTACTTAGAATACAATCCATACTTCAGATTAAAAACCTCCTGTGGCCTATGAAGGCCGTACATGTCTGCTCTCTTGTCAAATCTCCACTGTTTTTTGGAGCCACGTGCTTTTACTTTGTGCATCCAAAGTAAAAGCTTCTGAAGCCAACAGAGCTCTGACTGCCTAACGTCTTGATGTTCTCTCGGCCTGCTCTCTCTGCCTGTTCTCTCGGCCTGGCTGGCTCTATTTTCAGCTTTTAGTTTCCCTCTCAGCTTATCTTTGAGCCACCAGGATAAGAGATCCATCCCACTCCCTTAGAGAAGGCTTTCTAGACTGGTTCACCTCTTTCTCTTTTGTTTCCTGTTAGGCTAGGTGCTTCCACATCACAACCTATTTACTTATATGTGCTCATTTGTAATATACAGGCTGTGTAAGTGCTGCTTCTTCTCAATCTCCAAATCTCCAGCAGACTGTTATTCGTGTTTCATGCCAGTTCTGGATTGTGCAGAGGTGGGCACTGTAGGGTCTGCAGTGTCAGTGCAGCTGGTCAGTACAGTACAAATATACTGTGAATTCAACATTCCGGGAAAGGAAGATAGTTACTGGCTGCAGTTTTGTTGCCAAGGATCATGCTAATGTGGCTTACATGTATTCTCACTTAATTTTTCTGAACAACTTTGTAAAATGGATGGTTTTATTCTTGCTTTAAAGTAGACTGAAGCACTGAGAAGTTAAACAACTTGCCACATGTCATGCAGCTACCATGTGTGTGAATCCATCTACCTGTCTCTTAATTCTTTTCTCAATTTGTCTTAGTTACAAAACTGTTAGATAATTTTATACCTATTTATGCCATTGGGCAGATTAATTTCATCTAACAAAATAAACTTTTTCTTTTCTCAGTTAAATTTATTTTTTAACCAACACACAAAAATACAAAAACTGTACACACTTACATGGTCACATGTAGTGTTTTGATGCATGCATGCATTGCATAATATTTAAACTAGGTTAAACATATATATCTCACCAAACGTTTATTATATCTTTATGGCTAAAACATTGAAAAGCTTTCTTTCACTTTTTAAAAATACATAGTATACACTTGTAATTTGTAGGCACATGCTGTGCAGTAAAACACCAGAACGTCTTACTCCTGTCTAACTGTAACTTAACCATTTCTTTTTACCTGTAAGTGTATCCAGGAGGGAGATGACTGACTGGGTCACCCACTTAAGCCAAGATGCCTACTTGGAGCAGAGTGTCAACTGCTAATGAGCACAGGAATCATCTTGGAGTTGGAGTGAGTGATTCTCACCATGCTTCTCAAGATTGCTTGAGGGTTACAGACACTGAGGGTTTTGTTCAAAAGTAGTTATTTCCAAGCCACATATTAGGAGATTTGATTCATTAAATTCTGGGAAGGGTTAGAAAACTTTTATGCCCTAAGAAATTTGTAGTATATGGTAAAATTGGGAAAAACTATCTTATAAGAACTTTTGATGGGGTGGCTGCAACTTGAATTTGAAAAAGGACCTTGGAGTGCTAGTGAGAATGGCAGGGGTGAATTTATGCCTTCAGGAGCAATCAATTTTCTTGACCAAATGTTATTTATATGCCTGAGTATAAGTGAAAACCAGAGTATTCCACTAACCAGGTTAGAAACAGGAAAAACAAAAATAGAACTAAAACCTCGTAGGTATTTCAAGAAAGAAAATGTATGTCAGGACTTTGGTTTACAAAACAAAGCAGAGAAAGGTGAGGTTACACAACGGGTTTTAACTTCATGAGGCCACTCAGGGCTGGAGGGGCAAAGGAGGAATAGAGTGAGCCAGAACTAGGAGTCTGCTGAAGTTTCTGTTTTGGAGAGGACCCCAGGCTTAGACACTGCTTGCCTGCTGACATTAGATAACCTTAGAGGGGAAGGGAAAAAAGAGAGAGGGAGAGAGCGAGTGAGGAAGAGAAAGAGAAAGAATGAATGATAACTTCTGTCAGCTCTCTGCTCTACATTGCATCTCATTGGCTGACTCTAATTGGAATTAGAGTCCAGTTAGACAGAAAGATGAGAGATGGGAGAGTAGGAGTTGCAGTTTGCAGGTGTCCAGCCCCTTGTGATGCAGAGTAGAACCTAGATGGTGGGCAAAGGGCTGAGACCCAACGTCAAATAAATAATCAGCTGAAGGGTCCAGTCAGTATGGTGTCGTCACACAAGAAACATGATAGGTGGGAGAAAAAAAATAAGTCACCATTCAAAGTAAGGGCTGGTTAGTGTTTAGGGTCATTGCAGTTGTGTTAATTTTAGTTGCAAGTAGTGGTAACTAGTATTCTGACTGACATACTGCATGACAACACATAGAAAGTCAATCTATTATTCTGGTCTAAGTCAAAAAGTAAAAACTAGCAGCCTTGTTTTTGCATAGTTTAGACATTTAAAAACAACTTTGAATTGGCTGTCCAGTATTAATGCTATATTTCACATAAAAATCAAGAATTCCAGCTTGTCTTGAAAAGTCAGAATGTTTGGCAACATCTGAGTTGCATTTCAAAGTGGCTCCAGGCCAGCTAAAAGCAATGGATCCAACTGACCAAGGACTGAAGCCATGAGCCAAAATAAATCTTCCCTCCTTAAAAATCCCGAAGTGGTCATAGTCAGCTGGATGAGTGCAGCAGCCCTGTTTTGACAGCATTCATCGTCCGGTGTGTGCCTTGCACCATGTGCCTGGTTTCTAAGTTTGCTACCAGCTGTCAAAACAGACCTCTGCCTTTTTAGTGTGTCACTTTATAAAGCTGTAGTTTATAAGATTACAAAGGTGAGAAAAGAGTGTAGTCTGCGCCTGAGATAATTTACCTCTGTTTGTGTGCCACACCGAGACAGAATATTGACAAGGCCCATCACAATGATGAGGGTGAAAATGATGGACGAACCAGGCAGCAACACCCATGCATGCGTACGGATTGCTGGAACATGTGAAAGTCCCCGCTGCTCTAAACTTTGCTGCTCACTGTGACCAAAATGGCGCATTGGTTGGGATTTGGTTTATTTCTTTAAAAAAAAAAGTTCTTATTTTAAACTTTTTTGGAACACTTAACGCTCAAATCTCTATATAGCACATCCTTACATAAAAGAGGACACAGATGTGTGTAATCGTCTCTCCTGTTTTCTCTGTTATTATGGAAACACACCAATAGCTAGGTGACCACCCTGAACTCTAAGTTATCTTGTAGATAGGTAAGTTTTGTTTAGGAACTTTCCCAAGATACTTTTCTTCACAACATCTTAAAGCTCTTGTCTGGTTTTTCTTCTAAGGTCTTAAGAACTGCTTGAGCATAGCTGACTAGTTGGATGGATGTGTTATTGGCATTCTGCAGAAGTACAGTGAATCCGTGCTCAGTGCCGGGAGGTAAATTCCTTACTGGGGCTTTACGCTCCATCGCGACGTAGCGAGTATAACAAAATAACCACAAGAGGGCGCCAAAGACAAAAGTATGATGCTATTTACTCACCAGACATTATCTGAAAATGGCATAAAAGGGAAGGAGGGAGATCTGAAGAGGGCAAAGAGGAAAAAAGAAGAAAGAATGAACTCACTGACAGCGGGCTACAGATTCCTCTACAGTCTTGGTGGCAAAGTTCAAAATTACAGAACCAACAAAAATCTGACCACTATTTAACCAGAGTCTGCTGTAAAAGATTTTAGGAAGAAACTTATTTATTTAGATGTCGGGTTTGTATTTTGCCTCCAGACCCTGAAAACATCTGTGGGAGAATCGGCCCCTTCACTTTGAAGGTGATGTATTTCTCCAGCTCAAAGTAAAGATGCCTCCTGAAGTTTCCACCCTGCAGGGTGCAGGTCAGAAGGGCTGAGATAGGACTTTTCCTTCCACAGCCTGGTCCTGCCTGGGATACTTCTAGGAGAAGGATGAAATTCGATTTCAATATACTTAAAATGCACCAGGACTGTGTAAGGCAGCACTTGTGTTTTTGTTTTCCTAACAAACGAGACTAGTCTGCATCATTTCTGCAATGCTAACAATATTCTGGAGGTGAAAGGGCTTTCACAGAGTCTCATTATTTTAAGACTTTAAAAAACTGTTCCACAATATTTGCTTGGCTGGTGGAAAATTACATCTCTTTGTCTGTCCTTTCCCAACAGTTTATTTTTACAAACAGCTAAAATACTAATCTTTATTAAAATAAGCTAATTACAAGGAAATTCATGGTCTGTGATAGAATATTTGGAATTTTTATTAAATAACACGGGGATTTATCTTGAGTTTTAAAAGCCAAAAGCATAAAGTAAAAATTGCTTTTTTTGAAACTCTTTCTGTGTGTGAAGAAATTTCCCAAATAAAACAGAGGAAGTCAGCATATAAATAATCACCCATAAACAAGTCCAAAGGGACCCTGAAAATCTGGGGCTGACCCGTCCACTTGGACACCTAGAAAGTGCAAAACAGACTCACTAGAGAGGGTGAAATAATCGGTCCAGTTGGGGGCCTGGGTCTGGAATGGGAGCTCCTGCTTTACTAACTACATGCACAATCTTTTCTCCTCTCCTTTTCCTTTTTTTTGTGGGTGTGATTGTGTAATAAAAAGTTGTGTAGGTGGTGGGATAATTGGTGAAGCTTCGAAGACAGCCCCACGGATAGTGTTTAGCATCACAAGCTGGTTCCATGGAGCTGATGAACTGTTCCCTAGAGAAGGGGCGGGCACGAAGTTGGGGCAGGTGGGCATCTCATTATGGAGGAGAGCTGAGCACCCGGGCCTGAGCTTGGATGCTCTGGTGATAAGTTGGCTCAGGGAGAGAAGAACAATGAACTCCAGTCCTAGCCGGCTGGGAGTCCAAAGTGCTTGGAAGGGAGGAGAGGAGGCAGAACCAAGGGTCGAGGCTGTGTGTGTGTAGGGGTGCAGTGTGTGTGTGTGTTTGAGCGGGAAACCGGAGCGCGAGTAAGCGCGTGCCAAGTTCAAAGTTCTGGAGGAGGAGGTTCAGCCTCAGCCACTGGGAAGCTGGAGCTTGGCTGCGTGGGCTGCAAGAAAATAGGCCGCAGCAGTGACCGATTACTGCCAGGAGGGGCGCTGCTGAGCCCGAGTTCCGGACCCTCTGCGCGCTCAAAGTTCTGCACAAACTGTTTGACATAGATTCTTAAGAGCAAAACAAAACGTTCGTTTGCTTTCACAGCGTGTTCGAAAACAAGAGCGTATTTCCTTTTTCACTAGGTCCACAGTTAGGAGCGCGGGTGCGTGCTGCCCATCCGCAGCCCCGCGGTGTTTGCTCTTGCGGGAGGCGCCAGGCGCCCTCAGCCGGGGCTGCCGCAGGTCCTCCGAGGACAGCGCCCAGGACGCTGCCTGCTGGGACCCTTAGTCTGGCGCTTCCCTTCTGTGCCACGTGTCTGTTCTTTTCCCGTCCTTCTTCCTGAGATGTATGAAACATACAGAAAATAATCGAAAACGATTTAATGATCATTTCTGTACCAATATTAACACACATTTTTGTAACAATATGAAAATTTTGTTGTGTTCCTGTCAGGTTAGTTTCTAAATGCATAAAGACAACAAATATTCAAGAGAGGACAAGAGGATTTCTCAAGATGCCTTTCTTTCTTTCTCTCATTTCTTCCTTTCTCCTCTGGAAGGACATTTTCTAAAGTTTGTGCTTATTTCTTCTCTCTGATATGTTTTTATCTCATGGAATGTTTGTTTTAAAAAGTAATATACGGTTTTTTCAAGGAGATTATTTAAAAAAAAAAAACTTTACTTCATACTTCAATGGTACCCTGCGTGTATGTTTTTGTAGAATGCTTTTGTCATTTGGCATTATGATATTGAGTGAAATTACAGCGATACATTTAGATTCAGTCTATTCACTTTAATGTGCTGCTTTGTAGTTCATTTCTAACGTGATAAAATTAAAGGATCTCTGCACCACTTGTGGGCATTTAGACTGTTTACAGTTTTCCACTATGTACCAGCAACGCTAGGGCAAAATGACTGTGTTTCTTTGTGAATTCCTTCAGCATGTGGCTGAGAATTTTCTGTGGATACAGTAGCTCCCAGACGTGTCCCTTAAAGTGTGCCTAGTCCAAACTGAGCTATGTGGCAAATGCAAAATATGTGTTGGACTTTGAAGATTTACTGTTAAAAAAAAAAAGAATATCAATGTTGCAAAGATTTTAACATACTGACGTGACATGAGTATATTGGTTAAGTAAAATAAATAAATTTATATTTTGAATTCCTTTTTAACTTCAGTGCAACTATTCAAAATTTAAACTGCATTTGTGACTTGCATTTGCAGCTCACATATTGTGAAGTGCTGCTATTAATATGTTCCTCTAGGAGTTAGGTTTTTTATGTATTCTTGTCATTTTCCTTCCCGTTCCTTCCTTTTGCTCCTAATGGCACTGGATTTTTAGAGCCACTGCTTACCTATGAAGAGGCTCTTTTCACTGCACATCTACCAATCATGGCAGTCCTTCTATAACTTTCTCTCCTAAGCTCTACCTGGCTTTTTAATTTTTCTGGGAGTGAGGTGACTGCTGGAATAGTTGTATGTTTTCAGATGCTCTGGATGGCTGAGGGTGTTTGATGCTTGACTAGCGGATAAGAGAGGTGTGACTCCATTATTTATGGAGTTTCGGGGTTATCACAGCACTCCATTATGCCTTTTCAAAATTACTGGCTTGAGATGCTGCTTCAGGACACAGGTTTTGCTCTAAGCTATCACACCCAAACTTATACTATCTGTGAGTCAGCTTCTCTACACAAGAAACCGAATAAATCTCTGAAATGCTAATCCATCTCTACAGAGCCCAATAGTTAAGGTTTCCAGGGAGAGTTTCCCCTCCCTTTCTCCCCCATGAACCTTGCCATTATTCTCCCTGAGAAGGCAGGGATTTGAGACAGGGATTGGGTATGCACCATTCTCGCTGCTACTACAGCAGCCTAAAAGATGGCAGCTAAACCGAGCTGGAAGGAGCCTCTGTCCTCTGTAGTGGTGGCTTCCCCATGTGTGACACAGCTCTGCTCTCTCGGCATCACCATTTCCAATGAGAAAATAAATTGCCTCTGTGCAGCCGCATGCAAAGCAGAGAGCCCTTTTAGCTGCTGGCGCTAGGATCTTGATAGGGAGCTGGAATTCTGGGCACCAATTGTTAGTGGGTAGAGCTAGGGACGATTTTTCATTGTCTGCTCAACTCCAAGAACACCCTCTTGGAGTGGGTCTCAAATTTGAAAACAAATCTTCACAGTGGCTCTTCCAACCTGCTTAGTTTTAGAAGGATGGAGCTATTGCCCAAATTTTTCAGAAGCCTGGAAAGTTGAGTGACACTGTGTGTATCATAGCAGAAATATTTCTACTTGATATTTAGCACTCCTGTCTTCAATCAAAGCTTTGTTTACACAAAGGGAGGGACAGCACTCTGTTTAAAAATGTTGGCACTGTGATTATCCTGATTTGAACTGTTACTCTACCACTCTTATTAGTCTTGGGGGCTTTGACAAGGGGTGATCACCACAAGCCTCACTTTCTGTATCTATGAAATGGGATGACATTCTATACTTTATAAGTTACTGGAATGATGGTAACTATTGCAATTACTGTTACAATGTAAACCAATTTAAAATGGTTTGGTTGAATGAAGCCCCTGGATGCTTTGGAATAGAATGACTGGCTAGTCCATTTTGAGAAATTGTTTCCAAGCTAATTCTGAGATGTTTGCCTCAGGAACTTGTTAACTCAGTCCTTCCAGAAGAAAGATTTTCAAGCGAGCACTGTGTCTCCATATTCAGTATGTCGTATCAGGATTCTGAGGCAGCATGGGTTGAAAAACACTAAATTTTATATTGCAGTTTAACTTTAGAAAAATTTGTATTTCATAGTACTGTGAACCAGGAAGTATGATAAAATCAGCTTAGCTGGCAGGACTAGGTATAATACATGCTATAATATCACAAAATATAGTGAATGCTTACATTTAAAAAACTATTGCAATAAAATACACATCGCCAGTAACATCCCTCAATATATTTCCCTCTTGCTTCAAAACACTCCTACCCCACCGGCCTTGCCACTTTCTGGAACAGTTCTGGAAGTTCTTCTGTGTGAACGTCTTCAGTTGCGCTGTTAGGGCTGCTTTGGTGTCCCCTATCGATTCATATTCGTGTTCATTTTGACCCTGGGGAAGCATCAAATTGCACAGTGCCAGCTTTAGTCAATAAGGGAAGATACACTACATTGTTTTTATTCGATAGAAATTGCCAGAAACATTTGATCAGTGAGGTGTGATAAAAACGATAGTGAATGTTTAAACTAAAGCAATATTACAGTGAAAGATCCATTGCCATTAATGCCCCTCAAAATATTGGTAATACTACCCCCTTGCTTCAATGTACTTATTCCATCTTTCTCGACAATGTTTTTTAGTGTATTAAGATTTTTAAAGATTTAAACATTCAAGTAGTTTCCTATCATCCCTTGTGGATTCTGCAAGTGATCCTCACAATGAGGAGAGGCATGTACTGTATGTATGAAGTTTCTGTGACAAACAAAAAATCCCTTTAGAGCCCCTGGGGTCTCTTTCCTGTACTCTTGCAATTCTACTATCTGCCACTAGAGGCACGTGTGTGCCGTTAAGGACAGGACTCATCAGGCTAATACAGTCCCTTTACTACTGCTAGTTAGTTCTCCTTCTTTTCATAAGAATATAATTTATTTTTATCTATAGATTGTGGGTATAAGAAAATGCTATTTGAGGCGAGATAAAGGAGAGGCCCTGAGTGGGCTGAGGCCACCCTTTCTCGGAGCATCATTTCATCCCAAGGGGGTTGAAACTAGATTCTTGAGATTCAGAATTTCACTCTTTTTACATATAAGGCACAGAAAGACATTATCTAAATGAACATACAAATTATTTTTGGTTTAAATAATATATTATTGGGGAGCAATTAGGGAAAATGCCTAAAAAGTCTCCTTAGGGAAAAGACACAGGGAAAAGGGCTGAAAAACCTTGCCTCTGTGGTTCATCTGGGCTGATCCGGGTTTCTGGGGAGCTGATGGGCTTCTGAGGTCCAGATGGTCCCCAAGCTATCCTGAGGCTCAGGGTCTCCAGATGTTCAGTCCCCCACCTGGCCTTCCATGGTGAGGAGGGGGCACAGTGTGAAAACCCTTCAGCTGCTTTTATATTTTCCTTCAGGCATGTTGCCTTAATGAGCTTGCTTACAATAGCTGCCTTACCTCATTTTCTGCAACTTGGCCTTCAAAATTTATCCATTTTGTGTTTTTTCTGCTGTTTGCTGTTTACTTCTAAAATGACAGAATGAGAGAGGGAGGGAGGCAGGAAGAGAGGGAGGGAGGGGGAGAGAGATGTGATGCAGTGACGGTGATTTCAGTTTTGACCTCGACCTTACAGCCCTTAATTTTCCAGCAAGTTATTTAGTTGAGAGAGCGAGCTATTGTGTTTATCCATACAGGCTTCTTTGCAGTCATGTGACCAACTTCACATGGGACTGGACTTTGCAGGCAAGGGAATGGGGGCGGCTAGAGGGTCCCTTTGCTGCCCATAACCAGGCAAACTGACCTGCTCTCCTGCTTCGACCACAGAATCTTATTTAGGTTCCTAATGTTTTTGTTCTGATCCTGCTAAATATAAGAGAGATTGAACCTGGGCAACTCCTTGAGCTCAAAGCAAACCTGGACTACATAGTGAGACCTTGTCAATAAAAATAAAAATAACAACTCTATTTCTAGCACCTTGTTTAGATCTCCATTACTGCATTTAGCATAATGTTTTATAATTATCTATTTATATATCAGTTTTCTACTAAACCATAAGCACAGTGAAAGCAGAAGCAGTGTCCAGCCTAGTTTCTGATACACTATGGGCACTATGTGTACATGGATGAGGAATGAATGGGCTTTGATATGTCCTGTTCTCCTTTAGGGACTCCTCAAAACTTAAACTACACTATCCTTTCTTAATGCTCTGAAAGAAAGTTTCCCAGAAATTTCTGTGATGCTAACGTTGAGAAATGTCTGCATTCTTGCTGCTCCTTATTGAGACAACCTTCGAGTAATGGTACCTAAGAGGTAAGAAAGAGGGACAGGGAGTTGCAACAGATTATTCCATTTCATGGCTCATTTGTTCAGTCAGGGACAGATGTATATTTCTGAGCCTCTCAACTATCCACTTGTGACCACTTCTTTTTTAAAGTTAATATTATCACCCCTGTGGAGGGAATTTGTCATAGATGAAGTCTGATTTTGTTACATCCTTTTTTGTCTGTACCCCGCCCCCCCAAATAAGGGAGACCAAAAGCCGTATAGGGCCTCAAATGTCCATTTCTTGGAGCAAAACATTTTCATTTCCATGATTGCCTATACCTCCTTAAAAAACAAACAAACAAACAAACAAGCAAACAAACAAACAAACTAGGAAGTTCTGACTTCTTTTCTACAAATTTCAGAGAAATTTAGAAAACTTTTAGCTGGTAAGCGGCTGTGGCCCGACAAGCTGCGGCTGCCCCGGGGCGAGAACCACCGGTGTTTCCTGAGTTCCTCGCCATGTTGGAACTTGGGTCACTGGGAAAACAAGCAGCCAGCTCACTGCTCCGGTAAGTGGCTGTGGGCCTGCCAGTGTGTGGGTTAAGAATCAGACATCGATCCATTCCCCCCCATTTAGCAAGTGGGAGCTGGAGGTCTGAGTATCTCTTGGGAGGATGAATGTATGCAGTGTGGCAAGTTAGGGGGATTTCCTTTGAAGGCAAATATTTTTATCACTGCTTTGCTCAGTTCTGATTAATGGTATTACTTTATTTAATATTCTGTTTTTATAAGTTTGGTATTTCCTTCCATTTTGTTCTACCTGATTGAAAGAACAGCTAATGTGAAGAGAACAGGATGTACTATTGTCCCTATTGTTGTTGTCCTGGTGACCTGCTGTAAGGTTCTGTGCCAATTTCACTACACTGTCTTGGATGGCTTTGTTCTGTCTTGTTCTGCTGTGTTTTGCTACCTTCAAGAAAAAAGATAACAAAATAACAAAATACCCTCCCCCAAAACTCCCAACTCTACCATAGCTGATCTATGGGGCATGGATGAGGAGAAACTCAAAATCAAAGCAACGGAATTATGTAGGGTGATTAAAAAGTAAACAACAACCACAAAACAGGTCAATAAGGTACTGAGCAAGCTGACACATGATATAACTAAACAGATAATGGACTTAAAAAAGCAAAAGGAGGAAAAGAAAGTGCTCTAAAGGATATGACTGCATGTATGCTTAAGTGTGTAGGATTGATAACCATACTGCTAAGTTTTTATTGGATCATTGAACAGAACTGTCTGCAGCCTCACTGTTTGAATGTCCACTTTATATGCTTTAATTTTGTAACTTGAACAACTATGTCTAAGAAGACAATGTGTACTAGTGATTTCTTACTGTTTTTTTTGAAATTATTGTTTCTACTCTTTTTTCTGTGTTGCTTTTTTCTCTTTAAATATAATTAAAAAAGAAAACTTTTAGCTATCAAATAGACATCAATATGATAATAGAAAAGCAGACAATGGCAGAATTTTCTTAGTTTTGATATCATTTATTAAATTTACATTATATTGTATAATGATTTTACTTTCCTCTTGATGCGTTCTACTTTCTTTACAAGTTATTTTTGTCTACATTTTAGCTTTCCAAGGTAAGGCAGCCTCTGCTGTAATAGGCTGCTATGCCTGGAAAAGTTAATACACAGGACATGGCACAAAGGTCCTCCTAAGGTCAGAGGACACTGGAATTAGGCCAGGTAGAGGAGCCTTTGCAGAAGGAAGGCAGGAAGTAATCGTATCTGCTGGATTTGTCTGATTCAGGATGGACCAATGGGGTCATTAAGTGCCCCAAGGTAAATGGGTAAATGGCTCAGACCTCACTGCTGATACCTCCAGAGAAAGGCAGATCTGGGATGCCTGGCACTAGGGACTCTCCATCTGCTGAACGCATAGACTTTCTTGCAGGTTTGTGTTAGGAATGCAGAGAAAAAACTTGATTTGGGGTGTGTGTGTCCAGATTTGGTATTTAATTATGTAGGGGAGAAAAGTTGTATCATTCCTCATCCATAATGAGGTTCAGGACTAATTACACTAAAATCAAAGATAGACTAGTAAGAAAAACCATAGTAAAATTTTTAAATAAATGTTTTATGTGACATGGAGCCCCTAGAGGTGAAGATAGAGAAGTTGGAAAACTTGGAAGAGCTAGTTCTTTTTTTTTTTGGTTGTACTGGGGACTGAACTCAAGGTCTTCATACCGAGCTGCAGCCCCAGCTCCCGATTTTATAGTTTTATTTTGAGGCAGAGTCTTGCTAAGTTACCAAGTTGCCCAGGCTGTACTAGAACTCATGTCCCTCCTGCCTCAGCCTTCCAGAGTGCTGGGATTAAACATGTGTACAACCACACCGGGTTAATGCATATCTGTGTGCTTAGGTTTGTTGAAGAGTGGATAGACCCATAGAAACACGAGAGGACAAAAGTGGGTGTGATTTGTGGTAATAATCTGGGGTGGTCTTAGCAAGGCCTGTTCAGATTCTTCTTGGCCTTGATATAAGCTTCCCTCCCTCCAGGAATAGAGCAGGACACCTGTTCCATACACACCTTCTACAGACAGGTGACAGAAGGAGTTCAGCATCTGCCGTTTTCTCAATCTCTTTCAGCCTACAGTATTCATTATGTCAAGGTGCCTTATTTAGGGACAGTGTTTCCAGAGACCCAGCATTTTCAATTGAAATTCGCTGCTCTGTTCCCTCAGGCAGCAATACAGATGGAGGTTTGAGTGCGTTCTGACAGCATTAGATGTTTTCACGTGAGCTGCATATTATCCCTATTTGTCCTATTGACAGTTGGATGATTTGGTTAAATTTATTGTTTTAATTTACACTTTCCTGATAATGAGACTTGGATTTATCTTATAGGTTTATTGGCCATTTGTCTTTTCTCTTTGAAGATCTGACTGTGTGTATTTCCATTGTATTATTCTTGTGTTTTTCTTATTGATTTGTCCTACAAAGCAATATATATTCTTTATATATTCTAGTAGTAATCACTTGTGGTTATATACTCTGCAAACATATTCTCTCATATTTGGTGGGTTAGACAATTGCTATTAATTATTTTATATAGAATTAGATATATAACTTTACATGAGGCATAATTCGAGCCAATGGAGTATAGGTATTTAGTTTTATATGTAATTACCAAACAGCCTTCTAAAATGGTTTTGCCACTTTTCACTTTCATCATCAGTGTTTGAGAATTCCAGCCTACCCACATCCTTGCCAACACTTGGTATTATTTGTCTTTAAACTTTCTGGTGAGAAGAAAATTGTATCTCTGTGATTTAAATTTACATTTCACTGATGACTAATAGTAGTAAACACTTTTTTTGGTAAAAAGGATTTATTCAAAGATCTGAGGAGATGGAGAGGCCCATTTGACTCAAATCATCATCTCAGCATGTACAGACGTATTGGGTTTTTTATAGCAAGGATACAATGAGACAGCAGACATTACCAGTCTTGTTCCATACCAGGGCTCTTCCTCCCTTGCCTAAGTGATTGAAATTGGTCTTGACCTCCTGGTGTTGGGATCCATATATTCTGTCCATTAATCTGGGTTGAAGAGAGATGGTGGACGCCATTTATACTCCAGACCTGAAGAAGTCTGGAAGTGACACCTTCCTCTAAAAGAAAAATAATCTAACTTTTAAAGTGTCATTTTTCAGTGCCAGTTGCACTAGTATTATAAGCAGGAGAAACCCCCGCCCCAGAAAGTTGTATACTAAAATATCAACATACCATTACTATTCAGTGATTAAATACTCTTCCCTTTGTTTTTATAGTATTTTGGAAACACAGTTATTTCTGAAATAAAAATGAACTGAACAGAGAGACAATTATTCAACTCCAGGAGTTAAAAATCCAAAAAACCAAGGCAGGTTCCCAAGAGCCAAGGTTAGAAATCCAAAAGCTGTCCAGTTAGGGTGACAACAATGAAACTTAGAGGTGGTACATTGTCCTGCCCCCCACCCCGGAATGTTATTTATCAGCAGTGTTATTTCCATTACATTTGATGATCTCCAATAAACAATTTTTATGTGCTTACTGGCTATTTGAATGTCTTATTTTGTGAACCTTATATGGGTTTTTAACTGTTAGAATATCCTTGTGTATTGGAATAAACTCTCCTTAATTATATACAATTTTAATTCTTTTCTTGATTCACTTTGCTAGTATTTTATTTAGTGCTTTTATCCTTTCTATAAGTAAAATTGACCTATAATTTTTCTTTGTACTACTCTCTTTGCTCAGATTTGGTATCAGATTATACAAACTTCATAAATTGGGTTGGGAAATCTTTCCTCATTTTCTGTTCTTTGTTGCTTTTCAATAAGGTAGAGGTTATCTACTTTGTGAAGGTCTGATAAAATGAACAGTAAAACTAAATGCCAGGGCCTGATATTTTTACTGATTGCAGTTTTAATAGTATTCCTTCTTTGGACAATATTGGCAATTTATTATTTTCACCTTACTTCAACTTTCAACTCGATTGTTGTGTTAGTGAGCTCCCTATCACTGTGCCAAGAAGACTGAGTAAAATAAAAGATTTATTTTGGCTCATACGTCCAGAGGCTTCTACCCCTGGTCATTTCCCTCCATTATTTTGGGCCTGTGGTGAGCAGAACATTATGGTGGGGAGTGCAGAGGAAAAGGCTGCTCACCTCTTGGTGGTGCTGAAGTAAAGAGAGTGAGGAAGAGTCCGTGGTCCCAGTATCTCCCATTTGCCTGATCCAGTGACCTAACTTCCTCCTGCTGACCCCACCTTCTAAAGGTTCTGCTCCATCTTAATAGTACCTCAGGCTGGGGACCAAGCATTGTCTTTTTTTTGCTCACTCTTTCCAGACTTAGAACAATTCCATTGTTATTTCTACTATTTCTTTTACTGTCAATTTAGTTTCCTCTCTTATCTGTTACTATTAATTTTATTTATTTGTTTGTTTTCATTGGTACCGGGAATTGAACTTAGGACCTTGTCCTTGTCAGGCAGGTGCTTGTGCCCTTGAGCTATTTCCCCAGTTCTACTATTAATTTTAAAACTTGTCATTTTGTTTTTTCTACTCAATTTTATTTCTCTATTTTTTTGGTGATAAATATTCAATTTTTTAGTTTTTCATTTTGCTTTTCTTTAAATAAAATATGCTTTTGCTCTGGATTTGAATGTTTATGTCCTCTCCAAAATTTGTGTTGAAATTCAGTCCCCAACATTGCATTGCAGACTTCTGGTTATGCACTGTATTGGTTTGCTTGTATTGTTATAACAGAATGCAGCAGATTCATGTCTGAAGCAACGGAAACACATTTTCCCATACTTCTGAAGCCAAGCAGTTCAAGATAAAGGTTCTAGGGATGGTTCCTAGGTGTACTTTCATTGGATGGCAGATGGCCACCTTCTTGTTTTGTCTTCCCATGGCCTTTCCTCTACATGGGCACATGGAGACTTACAGCTCTGGTGTCTCTGTCTCTTCTTAGAAGGACACTAGTCCCTTTGGATTAGGGACATACACTTATAACTTCATTTTACCTTAATTGCCTTCCCCAAGGCTCCATCTCCTAATATACTCTTACTAGGATTAAGGAAGGATTCAACATGTGAATTGGATAGGGGACACAGTTCTGTCCATAACGTATTATTCACTACCCTTAGGCTGTGACTGACCACTACTTGGGTCCATGTAGAAAAGGAAAGTTTATCTCCAGAGCAAGAGACTGACCATGCAAATAAATGAGGTATTCTGTTATACAGAACTTTCCAGTCTCTGCAGTACATGACCTGTTTTATTATTGTTTTTCTCTAGAGTACTCCTTTCATTAACTGTCTTCTTTACATATAATACATTTTCTTCCACTCTTGTCTTCTACTTGGACTTTGCTGATTACTTAATTAGAATTAAAGGGCCTCTTAACCTTTTCCCTGTATGTAAGTTCAAATGTTGAACACCCAGTGGATTGCTTGGGAATATTGTGAGGAAAGAATGAAGATGATAATATCATTTGAACTGCTGTGAAGATTAGTTGCTCCTTTCTTAAAGATTTTTTTCAGTGATGAACAAGTACATTGCATAGAGAGTTTCGGTCTTCACACAGGTAGTGAAGGAAATAAACATTGCTACTTCCGTGAGTTGTGGTACAGGCTAAGACTTTAAAAGCATGATCTTGCATTTTGGTAACCTAACAAGAGGACTGATAATATATATATTTCACTCTCTGATATAAACTTGACTCAAACATTTTGCTTATTGTCATGGATCAGATTTTGTGGCATATCTTGGTAGTATGGCCAGAAACCCAGGTGCATGAAAATTTTGCCCTGCTAATCATCACCCTGTTCCTCAGGACAGCAGAAGTGGTGCATATACTGATGCTGGGTTCTGTGGAAGGGACTGGGTGAGGTGTGTTGCATGGATCTGAGGGTTAAGTAGGTTCTCCCTTCTTTTCAAGAAGCAAAATTCTGGAATTTTTACTGTCATTTGGCTGATCACAGAGAAGAGTAAAATTAAAGAGTTATTGAGAGATCTATATGGTTGGATGTGCTGAACAGAGTGGGACTTAATTCCTTCCTCCAACTGTAAAGAAGGAAGAGCTAAAGGAAGCCACTGAATTTTTCTACCCTGCCAAGACTTCTGATCCCTCTGCAACAAGCGGAAGGGAGCTCAGTCAACTGAAAGCACACTTTAAACTCAACAGCTCCACCCACAATGGCTGCGCCTCAGTGACTGTTCTGGGCCCTACTCCAATCAGGTCACTGTGCCTTCCTCTGAGGAGAATGGGTAGTGAGACCCCAGTAGGCAGATTAGGTCTGGCATGGGGAAGGGTTTGAAGTAATCACTTGCCAAGATTTTATTTTGTTCCATTTTTTGTTCTAATTAAAATGTCTGAAAACATTGGCCTGTTGGTCATTTCAGACCTGTAAAAATGCACCCAGTGCCATTTTTGATTGAAATATGACATGCACTTATAAGATAATGGTGAGTCATTTAAAATATTTTGTCTGTACAGGAAGTTCTGCTGTGATATAATATAAAATTCCTAAGAAACTCCACATTCTACAGAATTGTACACTGAAAATAACAAAGACTCTGGGAAACAGATTACTCAAAACTTATACAGTTTCATCATCAGGACACTGAAAATCAATTGCAATCCTAATAAAAATACTGGCAGAGTGAAACAGACACATTAAATTCCTAATGGGTGAAAAATACCGCAGTAAATCTTAGTGCAAGTATGGTTAAGGGGGTGTTTAGACTAATGAGCTGGAGACAAGGACAAGCAAAGCCTGGGCAGAGCCTGTGAGGCAGAGTGAATGGTCTCACCATACAGCAGGAGAAAGGCCATATGAGAAGCGTTATGTGCAACACTGGGTTCCTTCCCAGTTTGCCATAGTGCGAGGAAAACATTAGAATATTGGCAAAGTCATCCCTGAGCTACCAGGACTTCGGTGTTAAATGAATTCTGTTTCTTTATTTTCCATTCTTGTACAAATTTCATCACAGAAAAGAGAGCTGTTGTACATTTCTGAAGCATGAGGTAACTTTTATAGTTATATTTGAGTTTTATTTACAAGACAAGGAGTAAGGTTATTTGCCTCAGCTTTATTAAATGGAATCCTTTATTTGAAGACCTAATGAGCTGATAAATAGTCAGGTCATGCAAGTATTTGGTAATGAAATCTTATAATTGCATAAGGGTATTCTTTCTCAGCTTACTTGCTTACCAGATTTGGGAAAGACTGATAGTTTGCGGCTCAGTCTTTTCATCTGTATAATGGGGATAATATTGATATCCTCATAAAATTGTAATGAGGATCAAGTGAGATGATATATAAAGTGCTTAGAACTAGACATCAAGGAGAGTCTTTTCTTATTATTGTCAATTTATTATCGTCATTTCTGAAAAAAAAAACCCTAACAAGTTTAAGGTGGAATTAAGCATCTTTTTTTCACTTCAAAAACAAAGACAAAGCCCTTCACTGAACCATATCTAATTCTGCCAAATAGCAAATGTCATCTGTTTTGGGGGCGGTAACTCCAGCTTCTTCATCCTCTGTCCATCCTAGAATCTGCTCAGTCTGTCTTCTCCTTACTCAAGATTGGTAGCTGTCTTTTATTGTGTGTACATTTGTTTCCTCAGTACTATATTCATTTATTTAATCGGTAAAATGCTTATATAGTTAGAGTATATTGGGTGTTGGGCACTGTACTATACACAAATTTTAACTCTTAATTCTGTGAGGTAGGCATATTGTTGTGTCCAAATAATAAATGAGGAGACTGAAGCACAGAGAGGTTAAGAAGTTTGCCCAAAGCACCCAGTTTGCAAGTGGCGTGATGTAGACTGAGTTCAGATCTACCTGCAGCCAAAGATAGTGATCTTGAATAGATCCCATGCTCTGGGAAGTCGAGTTTGGTCTGCATGGCTGATTGCCTGGCTGTCCCTCTGTCCTTGGTGTCTGCCTGGAGGTTTCTAGGTAAATGTGCAGATAGATGCAACACCATCTGCCCAGCTCGGCCCCCCACCCCCTCCTTGGGGAGATTTGGGACACTCAGCCTGCAGGAGGGAAACACGTAGCTGGTCTCTGAAAACAACACCCTACCTTGGGCCAATGAGATCAGTTTTAGGAAATGTACTCTCTATTAAGAAGTTAGAGGTATAATTACTTAATTTCTTCAAACTCTGCTCTGTGAAAAGACAGTTTTCATTCCCAGTGTTCTCCTATCCTCAAAAGTTGGTTTCTTTACTTCCACAAGAAAAATTTATTATGCATTTTCTTTCATTTAAAAAATATTTAACAACTGATTTGTGTGTTGCATGAAAGTTACACATTTCCTAAGATACATTTGCTATTTTATTTTCTTTCATTCAAAAATGTGTCGGTAATCTTTTTGTTAACATGAAGATAAAGGATTAGTAATGCAAGATGCAGTTTTCTTGTAACCTTCTTGAAAGCAGACTATAGTTTCTTATCTGGCTCCAACATTCATTTTCCTGAATTGAAAAAAAGGCGACTTAAAATGAAATAAACCACATTTGATTCCTGAGAGCATTGCTAGCAGGGAATGTACTGAGAGACACAGAATTGGTTGGATTCCAGGAAACCCCTCTGCTCCCCAAGTGAGGGAGTTGACTAATTGTACATTTTAAAGGATAATATCAATGAGGAAGGATTGTGAATTGTCTCTCACGTGATCTCTAAGCAGAAGATATGTATGATTTTATTTCCTCAAAGTTCAGAGTGTTAGAAAAAAAAACTGGTGAGGTGTTTTAAGGCTACCTGATTTTGGTTGAAAATTTCATTTTATTTACCAAGTGCCTACTCTGAACAAGGAACTAAGCAATGTGCTGTGAACATTTAGAGAGGAGGGAGAAAGCCCTGCTCTTGATAGATTTTTATCCTTTTTTCTTGGCATGTGATAGTGTGCAAGAGGCATGTGTGGCAGAGGGAAACACAATATTTGGTTCTCACTCTCAATTTCAGTGTTCAGGCATAAATAGGGGGAATTTATAGGTGCTCTTTTATTTACAGTCTGAGGGAGTCTGTCAACCTCACATTGTAGCGTGTGTGTAGATAGAAGTGAGAACTCTTAAGCTGTTCAAAAGGTCTCCAAGGTGTGTTTGGAGACTCATCTCTTAGGTCAACTGACCATGCTGAGGGGAACAACTTACATATGCCAGTTCCCTAACAGGAGCACCCAGTCTTGACAGAAGCTTGTGACTATGTCACTACAGGGGCCAAAGCAAGCCCAGAACCTTTTATGTTGCCGTTTGACATTTAGCTCAGTCAGAAAACACGTGGCCTCTTCTGGGCCAGACTCAGTCCAAGTGAAAGAGACCTGGCCTCTGTCCTCCAGGAAATGCTTCTGACAGAGCAAACGTTAAGGTTGATGTGAGAGCTGGTGGTGTGTGTGCTGGAGGAGGAGTGTGTGGACCAGACAGGGTGTGGTAGGGTGGGTGTTTGTTCAAGGCAGCCTCTCAGAGGCAACATTAGCTGAGGGCTAGTGATGAGGATGAGCTTGCCAGGTGGGGGGTCATTAAGGGCAGGCAGTAACTGACAGGGCAGCAGAAAGCCCATGTGCTGTCAGTCAGACTGGAAGGCACTCCTGTGCCTGGGCTTTCTGGGTTCTGGGTATGCTTTGTGAGAGCAGTTACATGGCATAAAGGGTGTTTCCTTGTCTGAGGCAATCTCTAGGTATGGAAGTTGGATTTACCACCATTTTCCCCAGCAGGAAAGTGAAAGTGTCTTCTGGGAGGAGCTGCGTGGGAGAAGGTACAGACAGAATTGTCAAAGGAGTGCAGAGCAGGAATAGATATTGGTTTGGAACCAGTCCCATTGGTGGGAATGGTTAGGGGCTGAGTTTTGTTGGGCAGGAGAAACAGGAGAGCAGAAGGCACAGGTCAATAAAAGCATTTCTGAAGACTGAACGTGTGCGGAGCCCTGGGTAAGGTGGAAAGTGAGGAGCTGGGGGTGGGGGCTGGGCACTTTGGGGATCCTTTGAGATGCACATACCCCTTGGTGGAGGCAACTAGAGAAGTCCTCAACCCTGACCACACTAGAGTCTTTCTCTCAGGCTGGAGGGTCTGCAGCCATGGTGAAGCTTCTCAGTCCTCATAAGCGGCTGCCTCCTCCTTGCTATGTGTTGAGCTGCTCCCACCTCATCTCGGTTTGAATGAAAGTGTTTTCTAAATGTTACCTTAACGGGAAGCAGGAATTGCCTGGAAGGCAGCTGCATTAATAGATTAGGAACAGCTCTAAGTACTGATCTGTCTGGGGTAGGAAATGCTCAGACAGGGTAGCAAATCTGGGATGGATCAGAGACAGAGAGTGGGGGCGGGAAGCTAAAATGAGTGGGTCTTGGGAAGAATAGAAAAGACAGTGTCTAGTACAGGTCACCGAACTAAGCTGAATTCGGCTGTGGGCTCCCAGAGGCAGAAGGGTGGGCTCCCCACCTTCCTCCACAGTGGGCTGCGTGAGGCAGTGGTTCTTCTGCAGAGCCTGTGAGCGTCTGCTTCACTGCCCTGATCATGGGCTGCTCTTTTGTGTACGCCCCACCATGACTAGACTAAGCTTTCCAGAGGTCAATTGCGATCTATTTTGTTCTCTGTCTCCCCAGCATGCAGCCCGACACCAGGGACATAGTCATAAATGAATGTCTCTTCCAGAGTAATTCCTATCTTTGGAAGGGTGAATTAGAAGCAAGTGGAGAGAGGAAGTGAAATCTATGAACTACAAGGTGGTCTGACCTGGAAGGGTGGGCAGGGACTGACCCTTTGAGACTTGTCCATTTTGTAAAAAGGCTTCATACTCCAGGGAGGGAGGAGCCACAATGAAAGGGGGAGTCGCTGGATGTGGGGAGGCAGTGGAGTGGGAGGATGGATGTCTAACAAGGTTGACTCTTCCCCACTGTGTTCCTAAACTCTGTGTCCCTGATGTCTCCACCCTTCTCCAAGTGACCTTTCTCCTCCGTCCCATGCAGTCTGCTGGCTACTGAAGGGGAGACACAAAGGCACATGGGAAGAGTCAATTTTTGACTGCTGAGTTTCTAAATAGATTTAAAGACTCGTAACACAGACAACATTCTTGAAAGCCAATGCTTTTGATTTGAACTTTTTTTTTTTTACTTCAAAAGGATAAGCCCCAAAGTAAGCTGAAAACACAATTCACCACAAACCAGTGGTTCTCAACCCCATCACAAACATCAGGCTCTCTTTTTCCTTAATTCAATTTTTCTATTACAGAAAATTTCAAACATTTCCTCCAGTCAAGAAAGTAGTAAACTGAGCTCCTGATGTACCTACCCATCATCTGGCACCAACAATTATTGACACATGTACACCTTGTTTCATCATTTCCTGACTTGCTCAGCCACCTCAATGATTTCAAAGCAAGTCACAACATTTTATCTGCAAAGACTTCTGATGTAATCTCTTAAAGGAAGCTTTTAGAAAACATGACCCCAGTATGATTGTTACATCTGAAGATAATTAATGATAATTCCTTAATTGCTGCACTCACATTTCCCTGACTAACATACATTTTCAACAATGTTGAAACACCTTTTTATAATTGGTACTTTGCAAAGTCCTTTTATTATCCAAAAGAAAAGCCAATAGAGAAATCTGACCTACATATGAGTATATTATTTTAAAAAAAATCAAAAAAATTCCCTAGCTGACATACAAAGAAGTAAAATAAAAGCTATGTAAAATAAAACATGTATTTTAACATTTAAGTGCTTGGACACAACTATATAGAAAATAAAATTATGTACTTCTGTGCTTGAACTTAAACACAGAGGCACAGTGAATGTGACAGCCTTGAACACAGATGGATATAGGGTATTGTGATTTAAATCTGAACAGCATTGCCTTTTAGAGACACACTTTTTTGCAATGATGAATAATTATTGAAATAATTTCTAACAAAATAAATTTCAATCTTTCCTTGACTTACAGTGTTGTTGCTGTCCTAGAAAATTCTGAAAATATCTAAAGTGTGCAAAAGTTAATTTTCTGTTTTTATGTGAAATGGCATTATGCTTCAGCTGTAGATAATTATACGTGACTTTCAAGCCTATATAACTGTCTGGGGGCATATGCAATAATCATGTGGGACTTGGAACTTTTTTTGTTGTTGTTGTTTAAGGTCATCCTTTGCTTGCATTGTGACATATCTTTTATTCTTGGCTCCTGCCTACCAGATGCCAGAACTATTTCTGTTTGAAAGGAAATTGGGGAAACTTGAAAACAACATCAGCATGTGTTCTCTAACTGAATCTGGATAGAAATAAAGTTTATCTATAAGGAACATTCTTGGTAGAACTGGGGACTTTTAGGTGGGTGTGGTGGCACATGCCTGTAATCCCAGCACCAGGGAGGCTGAGGGGGGAGGATCGATGCAAGTTCAAAGTCAGCTTGAGCTACATAGTGAGTTCAAGGCCAGCCTGGACTACACAGCAAGACCCTGTCTCAAACAATCACCATAACACAAAACAAAAAACAAAGCAAACAACCACCACCAACAAAAACCCAGAAAAGAGCTGGAATATTTTAAGAATAATTTGTATCCTATATGATAGTATTAATGCTAAATTTTTTGGTTCTTTTGGTAATTATTGATCTATTCTTGTAACTCTTTTTCAGATTTGAAGAATCTGAAATAACATTTCTTAGAGGAAATGCCCTAAAAACAATGTCAACATTGCTACTTACACTGAGAAGTGGTGTTGTAAGTAGTAGATAATGCAGTGGGTGAGAGGGAAGGAAACTGAATTGGGAAAGAACCAAGAGGGATAAAAATGGGAGTTTGTTTCCTTCCTGGTACCTTGCTGGGGCCTGACTCCCAGATGTCTTAGTTTTGGGTTTCTGAGAATAGTGACTAGTATACTGGCTATCTTCTGGAATTTTCGAAGTGGTGGCTTTCCTGGCATGCCTTGTGTCACATGGATGGGAAAAGTAAGGTTTCCACAGGCCTCGGACTCGAGTCTGCTAAACTAGTTAGATTAGATGTGCCCATGTGATAATTACAGTACTCTCTAAGTTTTACAATACAGTTTTGTTTATTTTATTTTATATTTTTAGTGATATTATTTCACTACTCAGAGATGTGGGAGGGCACAGGCATTGCTGAATATGAAGAAAATATCAGGAAGATGACATGGAACTGGATGGAGGATTGTGTAAGCATAGAAATGATATTTTGAGGGTGGCAGGGAGCTCCCCCAGTCACATCTGAAACTGTGAGACTGGAAGAGTTTGGAAGTCTTGGGTGGAACTGTTTCTTGTTCTCTACCCATGAAGAGATGAGGAAAGACAATTTGTTTCTTTAGCTAAAAATATATCCATTTGAGAAACCATTTGAATCTGTAGGTGAGTCTGTGGAGAATGTCTGGGTTCCCTGGGAAATAAAACGCCTTGCCTGCAGCTGGCTCCTTTGTTTAATCAGAGGATGCCATAGGAACCGGCAGGGGCAGATGGCTGAGATCCTATCACAGCAGCCCCAGGATTTAGGAACATTAATTTTAAAGGAGGATTAAGCAGAGAAGAACATTTTTAAAACATCATGCATTTTCATAAGCACCTAGGCACGCTCCCTGGCTAGATGTTTATGTGGTGGGTCTCGTAACAGAAACTGTGGTGGAAGTCAGTGTGCTCTTATTCTGACTCTGTGTGAAGGGGGGAAAAATCATTATTTATACTGCTGAAATACCAAAAGGAGTTCCTCCTCCTTCTCCTCCTCATTTCTCCTTCCTCCTCCCTTGTTTCTGTTTCTGTCTCTGTCTCTCCCTCTCCCTCTTCTTCTCCTTCTCTCTCTCTCTCTGGTTGGTACATGACATGGATGGAGAGACTGTATGTATCATTCAGGCCTGTGGCTCCCAGTGGTTCTAGCTTTCCCAGTGGAGTTATCAGCACGGGAGGAGTGAGGCAGTCCCAGTTCTGGACCACATCTCTTTACTGTCCTGTTTTTTGCACTTTAGAAATCAAGTCTCTCAGAGTTTGGTTTTCAAACTGATGAATGTACCCCCTTGAGGGTACTTGAAGGCTTTGCATGAGGCTTGAAGACATACTGGCAGTTTCAAGTCCTGAATTCCACGTCTTCTTTCTTAATATATGTCTAACTGGGAACATCTCTGTAGGCCGAAGTTTCCTTTTTCCCATTTCCATTTGTGCTCTCATTTTAGAAAACATAGGTACATCTCCTCCTGGTTGCTTTACCTCAGGATGGATAGACCTGTAGGGACAATGAACAATTTTCATCAAAATTGATATACAGCACTTGGGAGGCTGAGGCAGGAAAATCATTACAAGTTCAAGAGCAGTCTGGGCTACAAAGTGAGTTTATGGCCAGCCTGAACTGCATAGTGAGAACCTGTCTCAAAAAAAGACAAAAAAATTTGATGTACATCTCATACTTGGCTCTATTCCCCTCTTTTTACCCAGAGTCATATTGTAGACATACTGTAATTATTATGTTTTCACTGTGTATGAAATCAAAATGTGGTTGGTATCTTACAATTCCCTTGGTTGGATTTTTTCAGAAAATTTCAACCTTAAAATTTGCAGAATGATGTCTGAAACTTGAAAGAAAATCCCAGACAGAGATGGAGCACTCTTACATGAAATATCACCTCACTGATATTTTTGATGGCATGGAAATTGATACTGGGGGAAAAACTCTGATCACTTATGCCTCACTTAGAAAAGTGATGCAAAAGAGCTGGGGCTCAGAATTGAAGTTGTCTTAGGAAATCATAGTAATTTATTTTGCTGTATTATTCTTTGTATGAATGAAGAAGAAATTAGAATCCCTTTCAGACCTTTGTAAGGTTTTCCAACAGTCACATATCCTGCTGTTCACCCCTGATTCTAAGTGGGGATCAGATGGCTCTAGGTACTAGAGATGAAAAACAGAGACCTTAGACAAGTACCAGAACATAAAATGAGTCTTCTTTAAAAGGGAATGGAGCCAGGTACAATGCTTATAATCTCAGCTACTTGGGAGACTGAGGCAGGAAGATCTCAAGTTTAAGCCCAGCCTGGGTAATTTAGTGAGAACTTGCTTCAGAAAACAGAAGGGACTTGGGATGTAGTTCACTGCAAAGACCCTGGGCTCAGTTTCCAATGCCCAAAACAAACAAACAAGAATGGAAAAGCTATGGAGAAGTAAAAATGATGAGGTGTTTTCAGCAACCATTCACGATCTCGATGATTATTTCAAAGTCAGTTTCTTTGAATGGTTTAAGGTATTAACCTTGGCCCTCTGTCCTTTCCTACAGAGGCTGTAAGTGTCCAGAGTAAATTATGCAGAGGTCCTTTTAGGCTGAGCCTCTTTGGTATTCCGAATTCGATGCCATTTTTAATTCTTATTTTCTCATGGTTGCTGTGTATGTGTGTTTGTGTTTGCAAAAGCAGTTTCGGCCCTGGAATTGCAAGCTGTTCTGTTAAGACCCAGGCCGCCTTGCTATCTCCTATCTTTGTTCCTCACTTCATTTTGAAGGATTGTTGCACATTTGTAAGTACAATGGGATTATTTATTCATTGTGTTTGTCCACTCTTTTCTGTGCCACAAAAGGAGAAATAGCCTGCACTGCGACTTAAGAGCTTTCTGACCGCTCCAAAGTCATGACATTTACTTTGCTTTTTGATGACTGGCTTTGAAAAGCAGGGGAAGCTGGGTGAGGAACTCTGTTGGCTCCAGGAGGGAGATGACTTGTCGGTGTTGTGAAAAAGCATATTTAGTCACTTTTAAAAGGCAAATTGCAGACTTAATAGAGCCACACAGTCTTCTTTGGAGATTGCTACAAGGTGGATTGTCTTGATAAAACATTTGAAGCCAGAAATCCATCAAGCGTACGTGAATATAAGCACTGACCTGAACCCATGCACACAGCATGCTCACCAAACTTCAGAATTATTTTTCTTAAATAAAGGATAACTGTCCAGTACCTTTCATTTTGTCTTCTCTGCAATTCTTCTTCCAGTTCCAAATCAAATGAAAGTGTCCAATGATGAACTATTTTGAGTCTATCTGAGAGCAGAGGCATTGGTATCTGTAGGCTCAGCTTTTTGGTTTTTTGCAGAAGCTGTGAATGTGTACTTGAAGCTGAACATTTAGCAGGTCCTTTCATGGCCAAGGGCAAATCTCTGTGTTAAACAGAACAAATGCCTTCTCAGCACCACCCACTTCCAAGCCCCTCAGTCCTTACGATGTCAGGTGTCTCCTTTTAGATGATATTGAAGGAGTAACTCCAAGTCAGGTTGATTCCCTCCTAGGCCGACACCTGTCTTTGAGGTAGCTGCTACCTGGCGAAGGCAGAGCCTTCAGGCGTGGATGCCCTCGGAATACAGATGAGAGGGAATGAGAGAGTCAATTGTTACTGACGTGTTTTTCTATTACAGTATTTATACTCTATTCCTTTATTACTTTATCCTATTACAGTACATTTATTCTAAGTAATATTGGGAGCATCTAGTTGGATTTTAATTAATAAGCCCTTCCCCAACTTTAATTTTTGAGCCTTAGTCATCTGTTGCAGGGAGGAAACATATCCTTCTCCCTCACGCACTATGGCTTAAAAGTCAATTCAACGGATAACGTTGAGAAAGAAAAGAAAATTCTGAGGTTTAATAAGGAATTTTAATTGACAAGGAAGGCACACACTTTGCAGAATGATTGTGAACGGAATGAGCAAGATGAAGATGTGGGTAAGGAAGAAAGGCCCTCAGGACAGGGCCCACCTTATCTTGGCCCCATCTTGTCCTGGTTCAGTCACATCCCCGCCATGATTTTACAGCCTTTAGCTCAGGTCTTTGGAAAGCTGCAAGCATTTGTCCTTCTTTTTAATGTCTTCTTTCCTTTTTGGAAAACAAGAATGAAGAAAAATAAAAAGCTCAATGTAAGATCAATGTGTCACTACCCAGAATTAACTGCTGTTAGCATTTTGTCATTTTTGCTTTAGACTTAAAATCATTGAAAAGAAATAGGATGTCACTAAGATTGAAATCTCTTTTTGTTTTTCCTTCCCCCATTACCATTCATATTCCTGATTTTCCAGCAAAGGGAATTTTATGATCTTGGTTTATTTTTCTCTTTCAAGAAAAACACACAAACAGTATTGCTAATGCCATTATCATTATTTTAAAAATGCAAATAACACTATTTTTTTCACTCAACATCTTTCTGTGTTGATTCATTTTAACTTTTTTTTTTGTTTTGTACTGGGGATCAAACTCACGACCTCACGCTTGCCAGGCAGGCGCTTATGCCGCTGAGCTAAATCCCCAGCCCCTTATTTAAACTTCTGTATAATGTTTAGTTGAGTAAGTGTAGCCAAATCTCCTTTTGGTATGTTCAGACCTATCAAGAATTCTGTCAGTATTATCTTTTTGAGTGTCACTGCTCCTCTAAATTTTCCAGATCAAAATTGCTTGCTTTTGACACTAGCAGCACGTCTGTTGCCTTTCCCGAATTGGATTTTTCTCCTTCTTACATTCCCTATCTCACTCTTTCTTGGTTTACTCCTTTGTTTTGGCAGGAACCGGATGACAGCAGCTTCTTGAGAAGGGATGGATAACATTTTTGAAAACCTGAATGTCTGACAGTGCTTTTTTTTGTCCTCAAACTTTATACTTTTGCCAAACGAAAATGCATTGAGGATAACCTCCATCAGTGTTTTGAAGGCAATGTTCCAATGTCTTCTGTCTTCAGAGTGGGATTGTTTAGAGCTGTGAAGCTGTGCTGGTAACTCACTGTTACCTCTTGCTTTTGTATTTCTTCTCTGAAAGCTTGAGGAGTCTTCTAGTGTTTGGAAGTTTCATGGTAGTGTGTTCTCATGTGGGTTAGTTTTCAATCACTTACTGGCCCCATGGACTCATTCATTTCTGAGATATTTAAGAATTATTTCTTTATCCGGTTATTCTCCTCCATTTTCTCTGTTTTTCTGAATCTCCTTTTATTTAGATCTCTTAAACTGTTCCTACCAAATTTTTATAGCACCTCACCTATTTTCCATCTCTTTGTCTTTTGTATTATTTCAAGGCACCATTGTTCAACATTAAAAAAAAAACTCCCCTCCCCTCCCCTTCAAAACTTCAAAAATGAAGTTTTTCATTTTTGCTATCACCTTTTTAAATTTCCATGGGTCTTTAAAAATCCTTGTCTCCCTTTAAAAAATAGTACCTTGTTACTGGTTTGTGGATCTACACTATCTTTTCTTATATTTAATAGCACTAATTAATAAAGTTTCTTCTTTCTACATGGAGTCTCTTTTCATCCAAATGCTTCCTTAACAATCTTTCAATCAGCGGTCTTTTTCTGATGCCTGGGAAACCCTAGTTGTCCTCTCTTATGTGAAGTGGAACTTGCTAGTTTTAGGCTTCAGTGAAGGCAGATCTGGCTGGGCCTTTTCTTTTTTTTAGAAATTCTCACCATAATTTTCTATAAATCTGAACATGTTCATTAGCACCATACTGTTTTACTAGAAAATATTTTATGTTCTTGATTGGAATATAATACCAGCTGATGGCCAGAATTCTAGAAATCTTGTGAAAAAAGGCTCATAGTCTTAACTTTCACTCATAGGACTTTTACTTTAATCTGTTTTCATAAAAGTACCTGTGCCTTCAGCTAGGCTGTGGCTCCCCGCCCGCATGCTTTCTCTTTTCTTCTCTCTGGAGAATAAACTAAAGGGTCAGGAAGGGGAAGTTTCCCTAATGTGCAAGGTGAGGATGAGAATTTGAGGGATCTAAATGCTTCTTATACAGATTTTAATCTATTTTCTTGCTTATATAGTTCATCTTTACTTCTACATCATATCCAGTGTTACTGGTAAAGTCAAAGGATAAATCTTTGGGAAATTCTGTCTAGTAAATCAGAGACACTTCTTTCTTTTTTCACTGCCAGTTTAGAATTTGGCTTTCTTAGATCTGCTAAGTAAGTCACTGCTCACTGGTGTGGTTTTTGGATTGAAAATTTTGCTTTGATGCTCATTTTTTCCATGTCTATTTTTGTTGTAATTTTATGTTCTGGAGATCCAATGATTGTTTCATGCTGGACTTTAAAGAGGAAGTAGACTCTAAAATGAATTTGATTTCCCATTGTTAATTGGAAGCCAATTTTACCTTTTTTCTACATAGTTTAAAGGTTTGATTTTTGCATTTAAACCTTTAATTCATCTGAAATTTACTTTTTATTTTAAATAAAAAGACAGTGAAAATTATGGTAAGAAATTTCAAAACAGAATAGTAGGAGAGTAACAATCAAAGTAGTTGCTCATATTACAAGATGTAGGCATGAAAACCTGATGAAATAATATAGGCACAAATCTTTCTTTTCAATGAACTAATAGCAATTAGCAATATAAGTATCTTAAATATTTTGCATATATATTTTTTCCTTTTCCCTTCCTTCTTTTCTACTTTCTCCCATCTCAGTTTCTCTTTCTTTTTGAACAGTTTCTTTCCATTTCACAGTATCTGTTGTATGTTTTTAGATCTTATTTACTCTTTCAGCTTCTTACTGAAATTCACTTTTTATGTTTAAGATTATTGATTTTGTTTACTAGATAGAAAGCTAAAATTTTCAACATTGTTAACAGAATATTTTGTCTTTTCCTTTCTGCTATATATTTATCACATACCATATTTCTAGGCTTTCTATTGTCTTTCATTATTCTCTTTATCTACTGCCTCTTAATACATACTGTTTTAATTACTGAAAAACTTATTATACCTTGATATTTGCCAGAGTTGTTATCCTATTCTTTTTTGAGAATAGTATCATCTCTTCTTAGAACTTTACTCTTTTGTATGACCTTCAAAATCAGTTTGCTAAGTTTCACTCTGTCACTGGGACTAGAAACACATTGATGTTCTTGGGAAAACTTTGTGTCTTTATTCAGTTTCTTAGCATGAACCAGATAAGTCTAATTTATTCAACATTTCTTTTATGTTCTCTCATAATACTTTGTAATTTTATCTTAAAACAGTTTGTGAGATTTACCCTTAGTTTCCTCAAAATTTTTGCTGCTGTTGTGAATTACATATGTATGCACACCCTATTGCATATTTTAAGTCATAATTGTTATTGCTGCATAGTAATTTTTCCATATATTTAGCTTTTCTCTTCTTTGTTTTACTATATTGCCTGAGATTTCCAATGTTGAATATAAACCGAGAGAGCAGGCATCTTTATTTTAATTGACTTTAAGACAGTGTTTCTAAATTTTCATTGTGATGAGTGATGTTAGCTCTAACATGTTGATGATACTTAAAAATGCTATTAAAATTTCCCTTCTATTCAGAACTCACAAAGGGTATTTAAAAAGCAAGAATAAATGTTTAATTTTAATAAGTGATCTGTCAGCACCAGTTGAGGTTTGTTTTCTTTTACTTTAGTAATAGGAGTTACATATTAATAGGTTTTCTGATGTTGAACTTTCTTAGCATCTTGGGCCAAACCTCAAGGGATGATAGTAGTATAGAAAGCTAAGTTAGGCAAAAATATTACAGGCAGTTTGATAGACTTGGCTCTTGAAGGGGTCAGTGCAGAAGCTGAGAATGCATTAAAACTGTGGCTGGAGGAGCATCCATTGAAGGCCAGACCTCAACATAAAAACGGAATGACCAGTCCTTCATGCCTCCTCAAGGATTAAGCAGTATACTATAATTGGTATCAGCTGGCCCAATACAGTCTAGTAGGAATTAGTCATTAGTGTAGTGTAGTAGGCATTAGGTGGCTGCCCAGGACCTCTTGACCCACATCTTCCCACCAATTCCTTGTTCTTCTCATGCACACTTGCTACATGACTTCCCTGTTACCTAAGTGGCTATGCATATTTGTAATCTCATTGGTTGATCATTGTTTTGTTCCATGTTGTACCCACCTCATGATTTTACTTCATAAAACTTCCTCTGGAAAGTGAGGTCTGCAGTGACCACTTGGGAGCCCTCATGCCTCCCAGGAGCTACCTCTGTCAATAAATATTTCTTACTCTTAGCTTCTGTTTTCCTTAGAATTCATTCTTCGATTTTGAGAAACACCAACTAGGTACATCTGACATCTAGCAAGTTGGGGGTTATAATATTTCTCTTACATCATTTGGTGGTCCTATATCAATGGTATAATTTAAAAATGTACTATTGATTTGACTTACTAGTATTCTAGACTCATCTATCTATGTTAATAGTTAGGTTTGTTTTATGATTCCCCCCCCCCCACTGTACCTTCCTGGTTTTGTATTCAAATTTGCCATTAGTTTAGTAAAGTTAGTTGGTGACTTTTCCTGTTTCTTTGAAACATTTTCTGTGAGATAGGAAGCTCAGTTTTTTGGCAAGACTCTGAAAGGATTGCTTTATGATCCTTGAGGCTGGTGTGCCATGCAGGTTGAGTAAACTAAGTGGAAACAAGTCAGTGATCAAGAACTATGGGATGATGTTCTTTGCTAAGGAGTGTTGGTGTTTTTCAGAATGCCTTAGTTACAACAAAACAAGGAGAGGAGAAAGATGCTACTAAACACCAGTGATTTAATATGGATGCCAAGTAGTGCTACATGTATTCTCTAATTTAAGCATACATTATTTAATAAGATGACATGGTAAATCATCTGGACAGCTATGATTCTATAATCTCTTAGGTTTTTTTTTTTAAAAAAAACTCTCCAATGTTCTTGCAGTCTGGGTGAAGATTACTCGATAGTCTTGAGAATAGAACTGATGCTGCAGCTGTTATTATATAAGGGAATGGAAAGCACAGAAGAGTGAGATGAGAAGGTTCTTTTTTGGGGAATAATCTCAGGAGAAGACACAATTTCTGGGATTTTGTTTGTTTTGTTTTGATTTTCAAAGTAAAATTTAAAACATTTCAGAGTCCTTTCATTTTTAATCATGTGGCTGCCTCTATTTAAGTAGTTTTTATTTGAAATGAATATAGGCCTACCTTGGGATTTGCTTTCCAAATCTAAAAAAATTTAGATAAGTGTCCTTCTTAAACTCAGTACTCTTTTGAAGAGGAACAAGCAATGACTTTCAAAGTACTTTGTGCAGTATAAAAAAGTGGTGAGGAAAAATAAATTTCTTTTAATATAACCTCTTATTTTAATAACACAGGTACAGATTTGATTCAAAGTCTTTTTTAGTATATCAATTGTGTATCTTAAAATAAGGGTATGCACTGAAAATTGGGTCATAAAACATGAACTTTATCCCCTGTTATTAATCCAGTGTGACAAAAACACCTGCTAGAGGAAGGACATCCTTTTGTACACATTCAAGTCTCATTAGTTAATTGCTGCAGAAAGCCAAACTTGGTCTTAGTTTGTCATTTTAACTGATGGTCATAATCAAACTACTTAATTCTCCAAGTCATTTTTTTTCTTTTACTGCTTACAAAGGTAAATGACATGATTGGGTTTCTTGGCTCACGTTTCAGGAGAAATAGAGGAATCTGGCCTTTTATGAGCTATGCGCTGTAGCCATAAAGCAAGGAAAAGGACAGTTGGCTATTAGCTGAGCTTTGTTACTAAAATCAAATAGGAAATGAGGCTAATCAAGTAGGACATCTATATTTGTGGGTAATACACTAGACATAAGTGGTCTTAAACCAGGTTACTTTTTCCAGAATAATTATGATTGATGTCCTTCTGTTCTGACAAATGAACATTTCTGTCTTCGTGGACTTATTTAGAGCAACCACACATCTGTTGCTTAGTGAAGAGGAGTAAGACTTTTGCACAGTTCACTGGAAGAGGTTCCAATGCTTTCCACTGGATTGAGTTAGATTTTACAGTGTATGTTTTAGTATGACCTGGGTGCATTCGGTTCATGTTCTGCTATAGGCACAAAACCTCATATCTTTTCCATTTGGAAGGATTGTTTAGTGTTCAATTCTGTCAATGATCTGCTAGTTACTAAAACTCTTCCCAATGTCTGGGTTTAAATTTTTTCATGTGTCACACACACACACACACACACACACACACACACAGAGAGAGAGAGAGAGAGAGAGAGAGAGAGAGAGAGAGAGAGAGAGAGAGAGATCACGATAGGGTTTAGAGATAAGGTGTGGTAAGGTCTTGCACATGTGGATCTTTGGCATCAGGTGACAAGGATACTAATGTAAGCAGGACGGTAACTGCCAAAAGTCATTGCGTGAATGAAAGAAGTTCTGAAATACTCTCAGTGCTGTGCTCTTTGGTCGAAAGGCCCAATCTTTTTCAATAATGATTATATTACCTGTACTCAGAAAGTGATAGGCACACATTTGGTATTGAGTTGATTGGATTCATATTTTAGATGGCCTACTTTGAGGTCACCTTTCTGAGTCTTGGTGCAGGGCTCTGCCCCATGTCTGTGTGATATGGAATGGTTGTGCTGAACAAAGATGTTTATTATTTTGATGCATTAAGATGTGTCTCCAAACTTAATAAGTTGCTCTTAACTCTTTTCTTGTCCAGAATGTTGTCAAAACAGTCATTTAAAAAGTAAAAATATGTTAATCTTATAATTTTTTTATTTATAATACTGCAAAATCAATTCTTGTGAGTTCTATCTCTCTCCTCATTGGATTGCATGGTATTTGAAAAATAGAATTAATGGATACTTTAGTTTGTTTTAGCTCCAGGCTTAGAAATGGGGATGGAAGTAAATCTACCTAGAATACAGGAGTAATTTTTAATTTTCTGGTCTCTACTGGCTATGGCTAGTGCAGGTAAGTGGATGAGCAGTGAATAAAGAAAATGAACAGGTAAATCAATATTAATGTTTTCTTTTCTGGGCTTCAGAATCAGTCATCAGACCATGGCTGGGTCACAATTTTTTACATCAGTCAAAATGACAACCTTGGTTGTTGGGATCATGCCTTTGTCTTTGGAGAGCAGAGATAAACTATGGAGAGATGAATGCTGCATTTTTCAACCATATGCAGTGTATTGTTCTTGTCCTATTTTGTTTTTCAGAGACCAACAAGGCTTTTGATTAAGTGCTGTGTGCTAATGTTCCCAGAGTCACCCCTGTGCTGTCAGGGCACAAACATAGCATCTCCTTTCCCAGGAGATTTCAAGTGCTGATTCAATATCATCAGCTCAGAGTTTCCTAAAGAATGCCCCACCTAGAGACCTGTGCTGTAAACTCGGTAGCAGATGAATGGAGAGTGCAGTAGCAGGACTAGTTGCAAAGTTGGTGGGACCCAGTGGAAAAAGAAATGGTGAGGCCCCTTGTTAAAGTTAAGAATTTCAGGAAAATCACAGCAAAGCATTAAACTTAGTGCAGAGTCACCTTTAAGTGAGGAGCTCCAGGTCTGGTACCCACAGTAGTGGACTTGACCATCAGGATGTTCATCTTCTCAAAGGGATGCTTTGAAGACTCAGCTTCTCGGATGCTGAGAAGCCACAGGAACTTTGCCCAAGCCATGACTCTTTTTCCCTTTCTTGTCTTGTCTGGTGATGCTATGCTTCCACATGGCCTCTTGAATCCCTGCCTATTGTCCCAATCTGATCTTCTTTCTTTACTGCTCTTGTCCTTTACCTGCAAGTCCAGCTCTCCCTGCCCCCAGGCTGCATTATCATTAGTATAAAGTCTGTGGTATCTCTGCGCATGTTTATGCCTTCTCTCTCTCCACTTTCGTTGGTTTTGACTGCAGGATCTGACTCCATACATTCAGAATTCTACCACTTCTGTCCACCTCAGTCACTCTGGTCCACTATGAGTTGTCACCTGTTTTAATGGAGTTCAGTAGCCTCTGAACTACTCTTTGCATCTCACAATGCCTGCCCTGTGTCTGCTGGTCTGTGCTTAAAGAGCAGAGCATGGCTCCTCAATTGCTCCCATCTTACTTCATGTGACCTTAGTGTCTTCATCTTCTACTACTCTCCTCTTCACTATGGCCTCCTTACTTTTCCTGGGATAGACCAACTATCTTTACCAGGGTTTGTGCTTTATGTTGCCTTTCTGGAACCCCCTTAGTAACCACATAGCTCACCACTTCCCAGCCTGAGTCTTTGAATATCTACTTTATTTAGTGTTTTACATTCCTCCCATCTCGACACCTAACTCTGCTCCATACTGGCTTTTTTTCTAGTACTTTTCACCCTCTGCAGTGCAATGTGTTTACTCATGTATTTATTTATCACTTGGATTGTATTCTTTTCTAGAAAATCTCTATGAAGGTAGAGATTTTTGTCTATTTGTTTCTCTGTGAATCCCTAGTGCTTAGTACCTACTGTTCAATTAATGTTGGTAAGAGAGTGAAGCTCTGCCAGAACTGGGCTTCCTGCTGTATTCACTGCTGTATTTAAGGGCCATTTGGCCTTGACCTGTTTGGATATCACTTCCTGAATGTCAGGTTCAACTTTCCCAGCACACAACCTATTTGTCTGCAGTAGCATTGTTCTCAGAGACAACCCAACTCAGCACCGGTGCTGCTGCCCTTGGCAAACACCAGAGAAGATGTCCTAAAGAAAAGATAAGACAGCACGGAATCCTCCAAGCACCAGAACATCTGAAAACATCTATACAGTAACACTGGATGCCCTGAGAACTTTGACCACTGAGCTGCTGGAGAACTTAGACCATGGATATTTGCTCAGACCTCATCACCTGAAGTCCCTTGCCTGATCTCCCTACTTGACTACCTTTGTCCAAACTTTATGAAAAGACTGTTTTTCTCTGTACTACAGATATGGCCTTTTCACCCCTCTCTGCCTGCACCTAGGCACAATAAATCCCATGTCACATTACCTTTATACAAGCCCAGTAATCTCAGCAGGTCTCTGCCTTGTGCCGTTCCTTACACTGAATGTCTATACTTACCTCTTCATCATTTATTCATTACTGTACCAGGAGCTATGGATACACAGAGATTAATCTCTGGCCCTAGTTTGGATTTGCAATTCCCTGATGACTAAAGTTGTCAAATAGTTTTTCATACATTATTGGCCATTTGTATTTCTGATAAGTGTCTGTTTAGTTCATTTGACTGGTTAGCTTATTCTCAAACCAATGACTAGCAAGAAAGAGGAAATTTTCTTTGGCTTTTCATTAGCTGAATCCCTGCAGCTGGGGTCGCTGCATGAGAAGAGCACTTTTTTTTTTTTGAACATGGGGCATGACTTAAAAACAGAATACAAGGAAATCAACAATGGCTACCATAATGCCTCTTTTATTTATTTATTTACTTTGAAGAGAATAAAACCAAATGAAAGAAAACAAAATGGGGTCAGTCAAAACAAAAGGGTGGACTTAGTATATGATTTAAAACCAAAATACAAGGTGATCAACAACGGTTACCATAATGCCTCTTGTTATCTTCAAAAGAATTGCTGATATCATCAGGCATAATAAAATTGAACATAACAATACAGAACATAATCAATAAAAACAAAACATTGGAGACATTCTAGGACTGTGAAAGAAGATAGTAGTCAAACCAAGATGGGTAGCATAGTGAATATTATTGTCTTCAAAGTAGTTGCCTATACCCTCAGACTTAATGCTATCAAAACAGACTCAAATAAAATCAGTCAAAACAAGACATTGATCAAACAAAACAAATTCAAAAGAAATCAGTCAAAACAAGACAGTGAAAACAATACAGGGCTTCAAATTAAGTTCATAGGAAATCAAAAATGGTTACCATAGTATGTCCTGCTATCTTTGGAACAGCTGTCCATGCCATCAAATCTGGTACAAGTAGACACACTGGAACAGAATATAACCAAACTAAACAGAATGATGAAAATAATATGAGTTTCAAATCATGATATAAGATTAACAATAGCCATTGCCTTCCCTTTTTAGACAATTCCTCCTCTTTCAGTTTCACAGAGTGCATTGCACATTTTGGATACCACTAACTCCTTTAGTTTTTAGATTAGGGAGGCAACTTGCTATTCATCTAAGTGATTCTGAACCTTTTTAGCCCTGAGCATGATCTCAAGTTGTATCCATTTACCTACAAGAGCCTCAAGGTTTTCCTTTCTTGTAGTTGAGTAGTTCTCCATTCCATAAAAGTGTCATGTCTTTCCTACCAATCTGCAGCTGATGGGCAATCTACCCCTACTTTTTTCTGGTTCCCTGTCACATAGAGCATTGTTTTCTCATCTTTGACTTTCAGTCTTTAGACCCTCTTTCAGGTTAATTATATTTCTTATGTACAACATCTTGATGGACCCCATCTCCTGATCCACTCTGCCTGTATTTCTTTTTATGGGTGAATCAAGACCATCTATATTAGTGATTATGGCCAACCTTCTCTGCCTCATCTCTGCCATGCTATTTTTCTGCCATTGGTTGTCTACTTTCCCCCTTCATTCCACTGTCTGCCCCAGTCAGTGAGCCTCCTCTGCCACTGTTCCTGAAACTATGGTCTTTTCTGTCTCTCTCTAGAATGTCTTTCAGTATTTTTTGTAGGGTTAGTTTCTTGGTGATGAACTCCCCCAGTTCCTCTTTGTTGTGGAAGCATCTTGTTTCTCCATTAATTCTGAAAGATAGTTTTTCAGGGTACATCAATCTGGGTTGGAGGTTATTTTCTTTCGGGACTTGGAGTACTTCACTCCAAGCTCTTCTTGATTTGATAGTTTGTGTCAATAAGTCTGTTGTGATTCTGATTCTGATGAGTTTTCCTTTATAGGTGATCTGTTTCTTTTCTCTGACAGCTTTTAATATTCTGTTCTTGTGTTGAATTTCTGGGATCTTGATTATTATATGTCCGAGTGTAGATCTGTTTTGATTATAGCTGGCTGGAGTTCTGTATGCCTCACTTATCTGCATACCATTTCCTTTTCCTATGCTTGGGAAGTTTTTCATAATTATTTCTGTAAATAGCCTTTGTATTTCATTTGTGATTATCCCTGCTTCTTCATTCATATTTTTTATTCTTAACTTATACTTCCTCTTGTCATCTTTAGCTTTTGTATTGTTACTTCCTGGTTCCTTGCTATTTTTAAGAGATCTTTTCTTTCATGATTGCTAGTTGCAAACCTGTCTTCAAGGTTTGATAGTCTACAGTTTCTTTCAAGCAGTTTTACCAGCTTTCAATGGAGTTTTTAATTTCCTGGTAATCTCTTTGAATTTGTTTCATGTATTCTACATTTTTTTTATATTCTTCATTGAAGGTTCCTCTCATTTTTCTATGTTCTTCTATTCTTCCTTCTGTGCTTTCTTTAGAAGTGCTTAGCAATTATTTTATTATGTTTCTCATTTCTTTTTTTACCTAAGATAGTATTTCTGTTCTAAGTTCTTTTATAGCCTCTTGAAGTTGTTTCTTTATTTCAGAAATAAATTGCTATTGCTTCAGTAACTTGAGGTGTGCAATTCCCGATCTCCTCTGTGTTTTACATCTCCTGGACTAGTACTGCTTGGGTGGGAGGCCAGAGACTGCCTTTTGCTTCTTCCTCTTGTCATGTTCCTGGTTTCTTCTGGACAAGTGGGTCGTGGGGGTCCCAGACATTTCTGTGTTGGCTACAATTTCTGATATAAGCAGGGGTGGGGCAAGCTGGCACCTCCCTCCTGGGCTGGTTAACAGCAGGGAGCCCTGAACAGGTATAACACGTGCAGCAGGGCAGGCCTCATTGGGGATAGCCTTCAGGAAACCTTGGTGATGGCTTTTGGATTGTGCACAGGGGTGGGACTCAGTCCAAGCAATATCTGCTCTGAGCTAGGTGTGGCTGAATGAAGCAGGCTGCAGATCTGGCTCTGGGCTTACCCTGCCCAACTCCAAAATGGCCCCCGGCAATTGCCCACTGCTACAGGAGCTAGCTCACCACCAGCTAGCTCATTTCTCTAGTCTGCTTCTTTGCTCTGCCACCACGTCTTCCTGCCGAGGCCTTTGAGCTCACCAGCCACCAGCTTCACTGTGACCGTGTGTCCCCAGGTTTCAACAGTGCTTTCAGCATGGTGGTTCTGGCTCTGGGTGAAAGTGCTGCCAGCTTCCGCCTTCTTCTGTTTAAGTCTTTCTTTCTTTCTTTCTTTCTTTCTTTCTTTCTTTCTTTCTTTCAGGTCTCTCTGTGGCCTTCAATTCTCACTTTAGCTTCTTCCTGGGTTGAGGGGACCCCCTTCCTTCCTTCTTGTCTTCTCCAGAATGCTATATTCCAGCATCTGGACTGTTTTTCTCAGAGAGGGTCTTTACTGTGTTGCTTACTGTTCTGCCATCTTCCCCAAACTCTGAGCAGAACATGTTTTAAGGTGATGGTTTTGGGAGGACAAAGATCCTGAGTAGTCTATGTGTGACACACAACAATGGGAGATCTAGAAATAGTGCCTCTCAGAAATCGAGGTCTGTGTGAGAGCCAGGGGAATGTGAGAGTAGATAGAAACACCCTGGGCATGAAATGAGGGCTGGCACCATTTTTTTTTCCAGTTCTGTTTTTTTTTTTTTCTTCAGAGAAATGAGCTGATGTTCTACAACTTCCAAAGGTATTCAGTAATTATTTTTTCATTTTTAAAATATAAAAATATATAAAACAAATTATTCATTTTAACAAATTAATAAAAAGCCAAACTCTAAATCACCATCATCTGGATAAAAAATCTTTGTCATGAGTCTAAAAGATTTTAGGCTCTTTTTTAAAAAAATTGTTTGAAAGAGAATAAAACAAAACAAAGCAGATCAGAGTAAAACGATGTAAGTGACACAGGATTTCAAAACAAGACAACAGTAAATCAACAGTGGTCGCCATAATGTCTGTTTTCTTCTAAATAGTTTTTCATATCTCCCCACACAATGAATTCAAACAAGACAAAATAGTATAAAACCAATCAAAACAAAAGAATGAAAGCATTACGGGTCTTCAAAACCAGACAATAGGAAAATCAGCAATGGGTACCATAATGTTTCTTGTTCTCTTTAAAATAGCTGTCAATACCTTCTCATATATTGAAATTAAACAATCCCAAACAGACTAAAATCAATCAAAACAAAGAATAAAAGCATTACTGGACTTCATAACAAGATGATAGGAAATCAGCAATGGCTGCCATAATGTCTCGTTTTCTTCAAAGTAGCTGTTCATATTATCACACATAATAAAATCGGTTCTTGTACACTCTTCTAGGCATGTATAAGCCTATACATGCACATCTATCCTTTCTCTAGCAGAGGGAAAAACAAAACAAAACAAAACAGAGAAAAACAAGAAACAAAAGAGACAAATAAATAACAATAGCAAAGAGCCCCAAACAATGACAGTATAGGCTTTCAAAACAAGGTGGTAAGAACATAAATAAGTTTGTTATTTTGCATAGTTATCTTCAAAAGTTACTCAGATTACCAGATATAAACATACAAAATTGATCTAGTCCTATGAATGCTATTTTGTTCTAAGAACTAATAGAATTGTTAGCATAATCCTCTTAGCTATCTTAAGTGTATATATACAAATTTATATCTTTTTTCTTTTCTCTTCCTTCTTTTCTCCTTTTCCCTGAGTTATTTTTTCCCCTTTGAGCAGTTTCTTCCCTTTTCACAATATTTATTGACAATTTTGTATCTTATTTACACCTTTAGTTTCTTACATTAGAGAGCCAATACAGTATTTACACACATGCGTTTGATTTATTTCACTTATGAGTATGGTCTCAAGTCACATCTATTTATCTATAAAAGCGTCAATGTGATCCTTTTTTTATATCTGAGTAGTACTCCATTGTATAAAAATACCACATCTTTTTTTAATTTCAGGCCCTTTCTTAATACAAACTACTCCATTTCCAAGAGGGGCCCACTGTTCTAAAGAGTTCTGTTTTTTTTGAATTTTGACTAAAGGAGATATGTATTCCTTTAAGTCTGTTTTTCTCTATTAATATTTTCTTTTGTTTTTTGAATATTTGTTCATTTTATCAGCACATGTTTACATATGGTGCAGGTACCTGACGTATTCCAATTCCTTTATTTGTCCCTTCCCCTTTCCTCCATCTCTTAATCCCCTTCCCACTTGAGAAAAAACTATCTTCCTACTTCCTATTATCTTTTATTTCATTCTTAATTTATGTTTTGTGTCTCTGTTAAAAGAGGAACTTTGCAATATTTAAGTTTGAGTGTCTGATTGATCTCACTGAATGTTATGGTATCAAGGTGCACTCATTTTCTACAAATGATTCAGTCTTTCTTCATGGCACAGTAGTACTCCATTGTGTGTAAATATCACATTTTAAAAATCTGTTCATAGATGTGTAGGCTTTTCCCAGGATTTAGTTATCATGAATTGTGTTGCTATAAACATGGGTATGCATATATCACTGTAATATGATGTCTTTCACTCTTTCAGGAAGATAATTAGAAAAGATATGTGTTTATTGGTAATTTGTACTGCTGAAGAAGTGTCTATTCATTCCATAGGGCCAGTATTATTGAGGGAACAGAAATTAGGTAAGATGTTAAACCATGGTATATGAACAGAATAGTCAGCCAAGAGAATCAGGACTGAAGGCTGAATCCTGATCAGCACAAGTGTGAGCTGAGGGTTGAGGTCAGGTTTAGCTTTAGATAATAACATTCTTTTTTTAAAATTATTTTTACTTTGAAGAGAATAGGGAAAATAAAACAGAATAAATCCTTCAAAACAAAATAGTGTAAGTGATACAGGATTTCAAAACAAGATAATAGGAAATCAACAGTGATTACCATAATACCTCTTGTCATCTCCAAAATAGCTGCCCATACCATCAGACACAGTAAAATCAAACAAAACAGAACAGAATAAAACCAATAAAAACGAAACAATGAACACAATACAAGACTTCAAAGCAAAATAATAGTAAATCCAAAATGGCTACCATAATACATCTTGTTATCTTTGAAATAGCTGCCTATGCCATCAGATATAATAAGATCAAACAAGACAAAACAGATAAAACCAAACCAAACAAAACAATGAAAATAATACAGGACTTTAAAATAAGATAATAGGGGATTAAAAATGGCTACCACCTTCAGGAGATCCCCTATAGATTCTATATTGTATATTGTTATTCTCTAAATAGATGATCAGACCACCAGCTTTAGACTTGTAAAGTCAGTGAAATGCTAAATACTACAAGCATTAAGTTGTATTTTACTTCAGTAGTTATCATCTCATGAGGCTATACAAATGGAAAATAAACACATGAAGAAATGTTTACCATCACTGGTCATTTGAGAAATGCAAATTAAAACAGAATTAAGATTTCATCTCACTCCAGAAAGTATGGCTGCCATGAATAAATCAGCTGATACCAGATGTTGGTGAGGCTGTGAGGAAAAAGGAACACTCCTTCACTGTTGGTGGGAGTGTAGACTGGTGCAACCACTGTGGAAATCAGTATGGAGATTCCTCAACAAACTAGGATTGGAAGTTCTATTCAATCCAGCTATTCCCCTCCTAGGTACTTTCCCAGAAAAATTGAAAAGGTAATATTACAGTGATATATGTGCACCCATGTTTATAGCAGCACAATTTGTAATAGCTAAATCTTGGAAACAACCAACCACAGAGTGGGTGAAAAAGATGTGGTATTTTTATACAATGGAATATTACTCAGCTATAGAAAGGATGATCTTGAGGTTTTTATAGGTAAATGGAGGCAACTTGAGACTATCCTCATAAGTGAAATAAATCAGACTCACATATGTAAATGTCATATTGTCTCTCAAGTATAAAAAATAAATAATAATAGTAAAAAACTAAAAGAGTAGTAAGATCCAAAATGTAGTAAGATCCAAAATAGAGATTATAATAATGAAAGGGAAAGAAAATGCTTATAAAGAAAAAACAACTTGTAAGTATACACATATAACTGTATGTATGTTTACATGTGCAAGATAGATAACCATGCTAAGTTTTTGTTAGTTCATCAAACAGAAGAGTATGTGTTGTCATTGTTTGATTATCTGTTCATTTTTTGTGCTTTGATTTTGTAACTTGAACAACTATTTCCAAGATAACAATATGTAATATATCAACTGGTGATGATTTCTTAATGTTATTTTTTTGAAATCCTGTATCATTGCTACACTTTTTCTGTTTTGCTTTTTTTAAATTAAAAAAATAGTTATCATCTCAGCCTGTGTTTCTCCAGATCAGCTGGTTGCTTACAGGGTAGAGGGTGGGACCTTGGCTCTTCTTGTTCCCCAGCCCACGCACCGGAAGGGCCTGGTGTTGGGTTCTCCTCCCTGTGGCCTGGATAATAACATTCTTAAAAGTTCTGGTTATCTGGGGTTGGAGCGGGTCAGTAGAATGCAGGAACACCAGTGCATGGATTATACAGAGTTAATAAAAGAAGAAAGAAGGCTGAATCAGCAAACGGAGCTTTTTCCTGAGTAACAGGCCAAGGGGAAAGACTGTTTCCTTCATGAGGGCAGAGTCACACAGAGAGATCAGGCCAGATGGGAGCAGGCTGTTTGGGATGAAGGGAGACAGGTGCTTAGGTGCTGGAAGTAGGTAGGGGGAAGGGTATTAAGTGCTGTTGGAGTGGGGAGGGATATGTTTACTATTTACTGCGCTGGTTGTATTCTTGTTTAAAACAGAACTACACATGTATTGCTGCCTCCTACTGGTGATCAAGTGGCCTTAGCTGAGGGATGAAGGAAGGTAGAAACTGGGAAACTAGTTCTGTGTGTGAAAACTGAGAAATTTGATAGTTCTGATGCATTCCTGGGTGTAGCTTCCACTGAAGTTGCTTGATAAAGTGAAAAAAATCTTCAAGCTGAAAACCTGCTTTAGGTCAATGACGGATAATATTAGGTGACAGATAATATTTTACTAGCTTTTCTGTCAATTATTCATTCTGTTATGAAACACTATAGAGAAAAATGTCACAATTAAGACTTTGCTTTAGGTTTAATAAGAGTTATTACATGTTAATAAAAGATCAATTAGCAGTTAAGTAGCCATTGATCCAGGTACAATAAGTATGTTGAAAAGACATCAAATTGTCATTGAAAAACTGGAGATTATACAAGTAACATGTGAGCAATTAGGTTCTTAATATATTCAGGCTATAGTGAAAGCCAATGAATTTAATTGCTATTTAACAAGGAAGCCTAATGTCAAGTCTCATGCCTATTAACTCACACACCTGTTCACAGTTATTCAATAGGTTAATTTATTCATTGATTCACTCAACAAATATTTAATCAAGCACACATCAGCTAGAGTAAGAGAGATAGGACTATTAGGTATAAACCCTACCTTCAAAGAACTTAAAATCTAACACTGAAATCACTTATATAGACAGAATAAAGGGATAAGCCAACAGCATTTTCAACATGTTTTCTGGTTAAGTTCTAACCACTATCATCTAAAATTTTTCCACATCAAAAGGAAATCTTGGCTGTTGGGCACCATTGAGTTTAGGGGCTCTTTGTTACTGTACCTTGATGCAACACAGCTGATTAATACAGTGAATAGAGAGAAGGTGACTGAGTTAGGTCAGAGATGTGTGCTCTGGTGGGATGTTGTCCCAGAGGAAACTGAAGCTTGCTCATTCTGGATGATGAGAGGAGTGGTTGAGAAATACACTAGCTTTCAAAGGGCAAGTGAGCAGTAAAGGGTAAAAGTTACTCTCAGTGATTTCATATTTAGCCTCCAAGAATTTCTACCTCTTTGAGACCATGAAAGAACCTGGGAGGGAAGCAGAAATCAAAACCTGATGAAAATGATTAAAGAGTAAATTTTGTGTTATGTAGATTTTATCTCAATAAAAAAGGACAGTTACATTTTTTATTTTTTGGTAACTGGAGCAGGCCTATTTTTGAGTGCTTATATAGCTCAAACTCTTTTTCTAATGAGAAGTTTTCTTCTCCCTCTATGGGAGACTCTTGAGGCCATGCTCCCACATCCTACCTGACTCCCCTGGTTGTGCTCAGCCTTTAGGTGCAGGGCCTGTTCATGAGGCTGGCACTTCTTCCTGTGCCTGTTTTGCAAAGTGAAATACTGGTCCCTTTTTCTTTTTGGGTTCCTTCTTTTCACCAGAACCAGAAAGGTTTTATTTTTTTTAAAAAAATCTCATTGTCTGTCACGGACAGCTATTTCAAAGATATCAAGATATATTATGGTAGCCATTTTGGATTTTCTGTTGTCTTGTTTTGAAGTCCTGTATTGCATTCATTGTTTTGTTTTTATTGGTTCTACTCTGTTCTGTTTCATTTGATTTCTACTATGTCTGAAGGTATCTACAGCTGTTTTGAAGACAACAAGAGGCATTATGGTCACCATTGTTGATTTCTTATTGTTTTGAAGTCCTGTGTCACTTACACTGGTTTGTTATAATTGGTTTTGTTCCATTTTATTTTGCTTGGTTTTATTCTCTTTAAAGTAAAAAAAAAACTCATTGTCAGGCAGGAGAATCTTATTCTCATATTTGTTTCACAAACCGTGTTTAAATGCTCTAGGCTGTGGACCTTGGAAATCGTAATTCTTTTTCTCTTCTCAAAAGGAGAGTTCTTTCTAGCAACAAGATTAAATCTTCATCTCTCTTCATTCCTTCCTGGAATGAGACCAAGGACTGGAGCTGCCTCAGGGCTCAATGGTGGGACGGGCGTTTGGTCCTGCTTTGTATGCTGTGTCCTAATAGAACGCCAAATCTAACTTTGTAAGTGTTCTGCATACATCAATCTTAGTTAGTGTTTGACTGAAGGAAGGACTGTACTTTACCTTTAAGACAATTAGAAGCTTAGATAAGAGATGCACCACAGATATATGAGAGAGACAGAGAGCGAGAGCAAGAGCGAGAGAGAGAGAGAGAGAGAGAGAGAGAGAGAGAGAGAGAGAGATTGAGAGGTTGGCAGGAGAAAGAAACTAACTGGGGATCTTGATGATCACAAAAATGTAAGTTCTTGGGTGTCTGCCAGAATCTAGGAAATTCTGCTGGGTATCCTCCTAATTTGGGAAAGGAAACTTCCAAAGCCTGGAAATCCAGAGTCCTTTATGTACAATTGCAATTCCTAAATTGCAATTGTAAAGAAGTAAATAACCAAAGGAAAAAGCTGCTTGAAAAGTGAAAAAGTTTGCTAACTAATACATGCAGATCTAAAATTACTACAAATTCAATATCCTGTCCTCATGTCAGGTTAGATTTAACTAGGTGAGTTTGTGTTGATGGAGTTAAACTTGAGCTCCGAGGATTCCCTTTGGAGTAGAGATTGTGTCTGCAGATGGTATTCTAGTGTCTGGTTTTACTTCTGCAGGAGGGGGCGCTCTCTGGTGAGTATGCACTTTATGAGGAGAACAAGGAACTCAAGGGAGGTAAAGTAGCAAAGACCAATGTCGACTGCAAGAACAGCACAGCGAGGAGGAGTGGAGAGACACAGACACACAGATGAAGGTACGTGATTTGTAGGACTGGCTTGGCGCTGAGCTAGGTCAGCATTGGAAGTATTGTGGCTCTTATTTACGACCAAAAAGAACTTATGTGCACAAATAGATGAAGGGACTGCATAGAGCAAGAAGTTTGCAGTTAGGCTGCTTCTGCAATTTCAGCAAGGGAAAGAAAGAGAAAATAAGGAACTGGGGTGAAGGAAACTGTGTTCTTGTCCTCAGATTTTTCTTAGAGAAATGTTGGCTGAAACAAGCATGACATCACTGAGTAAATTAATCCTGACCATAGGAGGCAAGTGACACTTCCATCAGTGCCCTAACACAGGCAAGTGATGGGCTTAAAGGGAGTAAAAAGGCGATTTGAATAGCAAGCACTTGAAAAGACTCCCTTGTTCTCCACCTCCAGGTCTATTAGCCCTCCCCAGAGCAGATACTGCGTTCTAAGAGAAATGAAAATATCCCTCCTAAACACACGCAAGCATATAACAAAAGCCGAGTTAAGAAGGTTAGCGACTTAGTTGTCTCAGCAACATGTCATCAAGTTGAAATGAGCAGGGAACACAGATAACACGAGGAAGAAGGAAAACATCATAAGCCACAAAGAGGGAAAAGCTGAGATGCTGAGAAAAGAGAAGCAAAGCCCCTTTCTTGCTGTTTCATTAAGGGCAACTTAACTTTTAAGCAGCCTCTCAAAACAGCTACAACAGAATCGGCTTTTGTGTAACCTGTGTACTTGGCACGTGTTAAGAAATTGTGTTATCAGCATTTCCTGTGTGGCATCATGTTCAAAAGCCAAATTGCTAGGGGTGTCCATATAATGCCACTGAGAAACAAAACAATGTCATGTGAAAATGGGATTTGATTTTTCAAAAAATATTTTATTGGATGAACCTTGCAGGAATGATCAGGGTAGATTACTTTGCCTACCTGAGCCAAAATTCATAATGTTACATCACAAAATGAGACAAATGAACATTTTAGAGGTCCATTTGGTTCTTTCTCTGCTCTCATAAAGTTGTATTCAGAAAATTGCTGACATCCGATTTCTAGGGGAGAGAACTTTCTGATTGTGGAAACTTGGCAATGTTTGCAAATTTCTTACTGGAACAAGAGTAAGAGAGAAATGAAGGGCAAGCAGGAAAAGAGAGGATGGAGAGGATTGGCCCATGCCATTGTCATAGATTCTAGTTATCAGAAAAATGTGCTTTTGTGTTGAGTCAAAAATCTACCTTCAGGTAACTTTACAAGTACTTTAACTTGGGGGCCAAGCAGAACACATTGACTTTTCCCTGGCCTCCACACTGCTTTAGACATTTGAGTGAAGGCACATCTTCACTTGATCTTCTCCTCTCTGGGCTATGGGTTCCTAAAGTGTGATCTCCAGTCAGCATTACTATTAGAAATACAAATTCCCAGCCCCTTCCCCTACCTCGTGTATATGTGGGCTCTCAGCAATTTGTGATGAACGAATCCTCCAAGTGATTCTGATAAATGCATAGATTTGATAATTTCTGTTCTAGGCAAAAATTCTTGGTTTATTCATCTCTCCTACCGTACTCCATTAATTTATTCATGTTCATATATTCACTTATGAATCCATTTATTCATACATGAAATATTTGTAAGCCTTTCACATTGTAGACTATCTTTGGAACCAGAGATAAGAACATGAAAAGCACAATTTTTTAGGAGGTGGGAGGGTACTGGGAATTGAACTCAGGACCCTTTGCTTGCTAGGCAGGCACTGTGCCTCTGGGCTGTGGCCCCAACCTGAAAAGCATAATTTGTGCACTCAGATGAGATAATGTTGAGAGCTTCCCCTTTTCTGACTGTGCTCTGGTTATCTGGCTGGTTATAGTTCTTAGTTGTAATTAGTATATGTAGCTCAGCAGGACTGCTTCCTCCTTAAAATGAACATATATCCCACCTTTTATCCAAAGATTACATAGGAGACATTGTTTAGTGCCTCAATGAATCCAAGAAATGATTGTGCAATGGAACAGGTGTTTGTGGAAGATTAACCTATTAATAGTGTTACGAGTGAGTTAGGAGGTGTGTTATATTATTTCTCTTAATTTGCCCCAGTGAACCGCCTCTGTACTTTCACTTTTGTAGGTCCTGCCCATCTTAGTGCTGGGCTTGGCCATGTGACTTGCTTTGGCCAATAGGGCATCACCACCCACAAAGGAACTGGAAGCATGATAAGTGCTTGTGCATTGGGGCTTGCCCTCTTTGAATGCCACCTTCAACTTGTGTACAAACCCAGTTGGTTTCCTTGAAGATGAACGATCATGTCAAGAGAAAGGTCCAGAAATCCCAGCTGTCCTAGCTCAGCTGAGTTCAAGCAAATCTTCCATCTGAGCACAACTGCCTGAATTAGTCCAGGTGAGGCCAGCAAAGAACGTCTCAGCCAACCCATAGAATTGTGAAAATACTAAAATAGTGGTTTTTTTAAGCTGCTGAGAAATACTGGAGAGAATTAGAGACAAAAGCGGGTGTAGGGGATCCCAGTACTCTGGGAGGCTGAGGTAGAAGGATTCCAAGAGCGAGCCCAACCTGGAAAGACAACTTGGTGACTTACCAGTGTTGTAGCTTGGCACAACTGATGCCATTTTGAGCCCTGTATTTAACCCAGGAAAATGGAAAATTACTCAGGGTATAAGTCCCATGAAAATTGCAGAATGAGCTATATCCACAGGAGAAAAATTAACCTGCTCAACAAAGGAAGCAGGATACAGGTATCAACCAAAAATTAATGTAAGATTCTAGCTAAATTGTTTACAACAGGATGTCTTTTTATGGCTCTCCATTTTAAAAGCTCTGTAACTTTCCAGTTTGGGGCCACTTGTTTGGACTCTGAAATGGAGGGTGGGGGTCTGTATATGAGTGGTCCTGAGCTCAGCTAATTAAATTTCAAATTTATCAATTTGGCTGCTTGGTTTCCTATATTGTTGTTCACAAACCCACCTCAACCAAAACTCTGTCTCAAAATAAAAAATAAAAATGGACTGGGCATGTAGCTTAGTGCAAATGCCTTGGGTTCAATTTCCATGGCCAGACACCCAGTGGCCAACTCTTCTGTGCAGGAAGGGCTGGCTCTGGGCTCTGTCTGTTATTTTAATAAAGCCTTTATTTAACTCAACTGCTCCCTATTTTTGTTATCATAGCCTTCATTTCCTATCATCCAAATTTCTGAGTAAGTGGTCTTATAACCTCTGTATTCATTTTATCTCCACTACTTATCTGCAAATCTCACTTTCTACATTCATCTGTAGATCTTTACTAAAATTGCACTCTCCAAAAGAATCGAGGACTACTTTCCTACCTTACGGTCAATGTCAAATCCCATCCTCTTTACAACATATCTTCCTTATAGGGTTTTCTTTTTTTTGGTGTATGTAGAATGTCTGGAACTTGATAGGTATTAGTGGTTGAAGGAATACACTGCTAGTGATGTCTCCTACTTCTATGAGCATTCCTGTCTCCTTCTTTAGTCTTTTCTTTTTCCTTCTTACATAAATAAAATGGGTTTGATATTTGGTTCTTTGGTTTGGATATTGCTTAGAAAAGGGTTTTCTGGAACATTTTTTTTTTCATAAATATTGGTCCATTAGAGTGACTGCCTTGAAAGATGGGACACTTTGCATCAGCTGGTGGTGATTTCCCTTCCAGACTCAGGGGATGCTTCATGGTGAATGAGAGTGTCATTGTGTTCTCATTCCCCTTGCAGAGGATCGGTTGAGACATGAGCATGCAACATGGTCTTGGCCATTTGAATTTGTTCTTATGACTTTATTCTTTTAGCATTTCTCTAATGTCCATTCACTGGACTTGTGGAGGACAAGTAGACAAATCTATGTGCTCTGTCTTCCATCCTGGTAAAAGTCTGATTACGTGTTGACACACTGAGCCTATGTTAGTGTATCAGTTGTCTGTCACTGCATAACAAAATATTTGAACAATTAATATCTTCAAATGGCATCTGTTTTATTTCCTCATAAGTTAGTGGTGTCTAAGATTTGAGTTGGGTTCAGTGGACAACTTATTTTCTATCCTCCTCTGGGGTCACACAGTGGCTGTAGGTATCTGGCAGCTCTCTGGAGGTCAGATGTCCTAAAATGTGTGGTGGCCAGTGCTGGTTGTCAGCTGGCAAGTCTATGGCCTGTGCTCCAGGTGTCCTTTTCTCCTCTGGTTAGCTGGCCTTCGCTGCTTCATATGGCTGTCTTAGGAGAGCACTCCAAGAAGGAGAGAAGCTGTAAGGCTTTCAGACACCAAGTTTTAATTATGCCACATTCTATTGGGGGAATAAGTCATAAGCCAGTTCAGAATTCAGAGACAGGGAAGTAGGTTAATGGTATAGTTGCAAAGGGGAATGAATAGAAGAGAGAATATTTTGTGATGCATTTTTGCAATCTGGTATTTGTATTCTTCCAACCAATTTACATTATTATTTTTATTTAATTAATATATCCTGAGTAAGAGGTATGGAAACAAAAAATTAAGAGAAAACTTGTTTCAAACACTATTGTCAAGAAGTAGTCTAACATAAGTGAAAATTATCCAAGTAGCTCTTGAATTATATAAGTAGAATAAAAATGCAAAATGATTTTGTAAAAATTGGTTATTACTACATATTTTTAGAAACATAAAAAGCATTAAATTGAATTTTTTCATGAATTTAACAGAAGAAAAAGAAACCAAAGTGAAATCAAAGAAATTATGGAAGTCAAATGACATATTTTTGCTCAGATATATTAGATCCCAAGAGTTCTTCCTAAGGTTACATGAAAGGTTATAAAAAAATTAAGGAAGAGTTTAAAAAAATCCATTAACTTTAGACGTATTGATTGACTCTGCTATAAAAGATAAGGAAATTAAAACTTTGTAATCTTCCTCTTACCTCATTTCATAGTCCCTTCATCTTCTGAGTTTTTAAGTCAGAGTGTAAAGCATTCATATTCAGCATTTATAATTCTGTAATTTTTAAATTACCATTACATCTATAATTAAATGAATTTTCAGTTTTGCTACCTGTGCTTTCACCATAGTTTCTGATTTCCTGACTTGTTTTCTAATTATGATTCATTTTTGTTTTTCTCAATTTCCTAGATGTTTTATTACTTTTTTCCAGATGAACTTATACAAGTTGCTCTCTAAGTTCTTGCTTGTTTGCAGATTTCTGGGGTTGACTTCACATTGAATTGTCTGGGTACAAAATTTGGTTTTGGAAATTCTCACCCATTGTTCTACTGCCTGAATACTGAATTCTGCACCGATCTATCTATTGCAACTTTACCATTTATTCTTGATTTTGTCTTCAAAACAGCTATAGATACCTTCAGACATAGTAGAAATCAAACAAAACAGAACAGAGTAGAATCAATAAAAACAGAATAATGAATGCAATAAAGGACTTCAAAACAAGATAATAGTAAATTCTAAATGGCTGCCATAACATATCTTGCTATCTTTGAAATAGCTGCCCATGCCATCGGATATAATAAAATCAAATAAAATAAAACAGAATAAAACCCAACCCAACAAAACAAAGAAAATGAGACAGGACTTCAAAACAAGACAACTGGAAATCAACAGTGGCCACCACCCTGAAAAGGTGATTCCCCCATGGATACTACATTGCGTATTGCTTTCCTCTGAATAGATGATCAGACCACTGGCCCTGGACCTGCAAAGTCAGTGAAACACTAAACACTACAAACATTAAATTGTTTTTCATCTCAACAGCCATCATCACAGCCTGTGTTTCTCTGGATCAGCTGGGTTGCTTACCAAGGAGGAGATGGGATTGGCTCTTCTTGTTTCCCAGTCCGTGAATTTACCTGGGGTTATTTTTGCTTCCTCTATTTTATTCCATTTAGCTATATGTTTATTTTTGTGCCAGTACCACGATGATTTTACTGATAATTTTGTAATATAACTTCATGTCTGGCATTCTGATGCCTCCTACTGTGCTTTTATTATCCAGGAGAGCTTTTACTATTCTCTTTTGGTTCCATACGAGCTTTGGGATAGTTTTCTCTAGTTCTGTGAAGAATACTGTTGGTTTTTTGATAGGAATTGTGTTACATGTAGATACCAGTTTTGGAAGCATAGCCATTTTTTTTTCAGATGAAGGTAGATTTATTTTCCTTATCTATCCAAGAAAGCAGTGCCTTTGGGCCCAATAATTAATTAATTAATTTTTATCTTAAGAGAGAAAGAAAAGAAAAAATTTAAAAAGACAAAATAGAAAAAACAAGAAGAAAAGTAGAATACAGAGTCCAAAAAAATTAACATCATAAAATCGCTAGTTGGTACATTGCATATTGTTAATTTGACAATAGTTAAAGTTACAAAGTCAAAGCATAAAAAGTGGCTGGACACTCAAACATTGACAGTACAAACTCTTCTGTTCAGTGTTCTAACAAAAGCTCAGTAATATGATCATCTATTTACACACTATATATACTGTTATATCCTTTAGAGCACTTTCCTTCCCTTTCACTTTTATAATAGTTTTATATCTATTATACTTTTACATCTGTTATACTTTTTGAATACCATTATTCTTTCCATTCTTATTATTTTTTTACACTAGGGAGGCAATGTGATATTTAATAATGTGAGTCTTGTTTATTTCACTGAGGATATTCTCAAGTTGCCTCCATTTACTGATAAAGGCCTCAAGATCATCCTTTTTTATAGCTGAGTAGTATTCCATTGTATAAAAATACCGTATTTTTTTCATCCACTCTGCAGTTGATGGGCATTTTAGTTGTTTCCAAGATTTAGCTATCACAAATTGTGCTGCTATAAACATGGGTGCACATATATCACTGTGACATGACCTTTTCAATTTTTCTGGGAAAATATATAGGAGGGGAAGAGCTGGGTTGAATGGAACTTCCAATCTTAGTTTTTTGAGGAATCTCCATATTGATTTCCATAATGGTTGCACCAGTCTGCACTCCCATGAACAGTGGAGAAGCATTCTTTCTTCCCCGAAGCCTCATCAATATTTGTTATCAGTTGTTTTATTGATGGCAGCTGTTCTTTCTGGGGTGAGATGAAATCTCAGTGTTGCTTTAATTCGTATTTATTGAATGACCATTGATGGTGAACATTTCTTTATGTTTTTATTTGCCATCTATATATCTTCTTCTGAGAACTGTGTTTTCATCTCAGATGCCCATTTTTGGAGGGGGTCTTTGAATTTGGGGGGCTTGAAGTTTTTCAGTTCTTTATATGTTCCGAATATAAGTCCTTTGTCTGAGGAGTTGCTGGCTAAAATTCTTTCCCATTCTGTAGGTTTTCTTTTCACTTTGTTGGTGATTTCTTTTGAAGCACAAAAATTTTTTAGTAATAAGAGATCCCAGTTGTGGATTCTTTGAAGTATTTCCTGTGCAGTTTGTGTTTTATTCATGAATTCTCTCCCTACCCCTATGTCTCCAAGATTTTTACCTACTTTGTCTTCCAGTAGATTTAGTATTTATGTTTTAATATTTATATCCTTGATCCATTTTGATTTTAGTTTAGTATATGGTGATAGGCATGAGTCTTTTTATTCTTCAGCATGTGGAAAGCCAATTTTTCCAACACCATTTATTAAAGAGACTATCTTTTTTTCCAGTGAACATGTTTAGCACCTTTGTCAAATATCAGGTGTGCTTTGTAGTTGTGCTTGCATCTTCTAATCTGTTCCATTGATCCTCAGGTCTATTTCTTTGCTAGCACCATGCAGATTTTATCACTGTAGCTTTGTAGTATAGTTTCAAGTCAGGAATTGAGATGCCTCCTGTCTTGCCTTTGTTGCCCAGAATTTCCTTTGCTATTCTAGGTTTCTTCTGTTTCCAAATGAATTTTAGGAATGTTTTCTCAGAGGGGAAGAGAAATAATGTATGTTGATGGTATTTTGATTGGGATTGCATTAAATCTGTATAATAGTTTTGGGAGTATGGCCATTTTCACAATGTTGGTTCTTCCTAACCAAGAGCAAGGAATATCTTTCTATTTTCTAATATCCTCTTCAATCTCCTTTTTTAGGGTAGTAAAATTTTCAACATATAGGTCTTTTATATTCTTGGTTAGGTTGATTCCTAGGTATTTCATTTTTTTATATGCTATTGTCAAAGGTGATATTTCCATAATTTCTCTCTAGGTGAGTTTTTTGTTTGTGTATAGGAATGCTATTGATTTTTGAGTGTTGACTTTGTATCCAGCTACACTACTGAATTTGTTTATTACCTCTAGTAGTCTTTTAATGGAGTTTTTTTGGGTCTTCTATGTAGAGTATCATGTCATCTGCAAATAATGATAATTTAACTTCTTCTTTTCCTGTTTTTATTCCTTTTATTTCTCCCTCTTGTCTGATTGCTCTGGCTAGTATTTCCAGAACTATATTGAATAGGAGTGGTGATAGTGGACATCTGTGTCTTGTTCCTGATTTTAGAGTGAAGGCTTTCAGTTTTTGTCTATTTAGTATAATGTTGGCAGTTGGTTTGTCATAGATGGCCTTTATGAGATTGAGGTACATACCTTCTGTTTCAAGTTTCTGTAGGGTTTTTATCATGAACATGTGTTGGGCTTTATCAAAAGCTTTTTCTGCATCTATTGAGATGATGATGTGGTTTTTGTTTTTGGCTCTGTTGATGTGGTGTATTACATTTATTGATTTGCATATGTTAAACCATCCCTGAATTCCTGGAATGAACCCCACTTGGTCATGATGTATAATCTTCTTGATGATTTGCTGCATTGTATTTGCCAGTATTTTGTTGAGAATCTTTGCAGCAATGTTCATTAATGAGATTGGCCTATAGTTCTCTTTTTTGATTGGATCTTTCTCTGGTTTTGGTATCAGAGTAATACTTGCCTCCAGGAATGACTTAGGGAGGATTGCTTTCTTCTCAATTTCATTGAAGAGTTTAAGGAGTATTGGCATTAAATATTCTCTAATTTTTTTAAAATAGAATTCACCTATGAATGCATCAGGACCTCGGCTTTTCTTTGTTGGTAAGTTTTTAATTATGTTTTCAATTTCAATAGCTGATATTCAGTTATTCAAAATTGCTATATCTTCTTGCTTGAGCTTTGGTAGTTCATATGGTTCTAGAAATCTGTCCATTTCTTCTGTATTTTCCATCCTATGTGAGTAGAGATTTTCAAAGTAGGATTCATGATCTTTTGAATTTCTATGAGATCTGTAGTAATTTCCCCCTTTTTAGTTCTTATTCTGTGAATTTGACTTTTTTCTTTCTTTCTCTTGATAAGGTTATCTAGGGGTTTGTCAATTTCATTTATTCTCCCAAAAACTCAGCTTTTTGATTCATTCTTTGTATTTTTTTTTAGTTTCAATTGCGTTGATTTCTGCTCTAATATTTACAATTTCCTCTCTTCTATGAGCTTTGGGTTTAGCTTGCTCTTTTTTTTTCTAGAAGCTTGAGATGGAACATTAGGTTGTTTATTTGTGCTCATTTTGTTTTCTTGATATGACAATTTATTGCTATATATTTCCCTCTTAAGACCACTTTCATTGCATCCCACAGATTACAGTATGTTGTTTCTGCATTTTCATTGAATTGTAGGTATTGCTTTATTTCTTCTTTAATTTCATCTATAGCCCATTGGTTGTTCAAAAGGTTGTTATTTAGTTTCCATGTATTTATGCAGGTTTTATAATTTCTTTTGCCATTAATTTCCAATTTCAATGCACTATGGTCAGATATTATGCATGGGATAATTTCAAAACCTTTTCATTTACCCTAAGAATCTTTTATGGGATAATACATGGTCTATTTTGGAGAATGTCCCATGTGCAGCTGAGAAGAATGTGTATTCTGATGTGGTTGTGTGGAACACTCTGTAAACATCTAATAAGTCCAATTGCTTGCAGGTATTATTCAGTTCTATTATTTCTTTGCTGATTTTTATCTAGTTTACCTATCTCTTTGTGACAATGGGCTGTTAAGGTCCCCTGTTATAATTGTATTATTGTGTATTTGGTTTTTCATGCCCATTAGTATGTGTCTTATATAGTTGGGTGTTCCTGTGTTTGGTGCATATATATTTATAATTGTTAGTTCTTCCTCTTTTAGTTTTCCACTAATAAGTATGTGGTGGCCTTCATTATCTCTTTTAATCCTTTTATGTTTGAAGTTCACATTGTCTGCAAACAGAATAGCTACCCCTGCTTTTTTCTAGGTTCCTGTTGAATGGAATACTGTTTTACATCCTTTGACTTTTAATCTATGAGTTTCTTTTTGAGTCAGATGTGTTTCTTGTATACAGCATATTGTGGGATCCTGTTTCTTGATCCATTCTGTCAACCTGTTTCTTTTGATAGGTGAATTGAGGCCATTTATATTTATGGATATCACTGATATGTACTGGCTTGACTTTGCCATGTTGTGTTCTTATTGTTGGCTTCCTGATTTTCTCCCTTGTTTAATTTCTTGTCCAGCCTGGTGGTTTCTTTCTGTTGTTGTTCTGGGAATTGTGGTCATTTTTATCTCTATCTAGCATGTCTTTTAGCACTCTTTGTAAGGTTGCTTTGGTGGACATGAATTTCTTCAGTTGTTCTTTGTCATGGAAGTATCCTGTTTCTCCATTAAATTTGAAAGACAGTTTTGCTGGGTACATCAGTCTGGGTGGTAAGTTGTTTTCTTTTAGGGCTTGAGATACTTCACTCCAAGGTTGCCTTAACCTGAAGGTTTGCACTGAAGTGTGCTATAATTCTTATAGACTTTCCTTGATAGGTGAGTTGTGTCTTTTCTCTAATAGCTTTTAGTATTCTGTTTTTATGCTGTATGTCTGGGATCTTAATTATTATATGTTTGGGTGTAGATTTATGTTGGTTATGACTGTTTCACCTTCTATATGCCTCACTTATTTGTATATAAGATTTTTCCCCATGTTTGGGTAATTTTCTGCCATTACTTCTGTGAACAGCTTATTTATGTCCTTTGCATTGTCTCCTGTCTCCTCACTGATGCCTATTAATCTTAAATTGTTTCTCCTGGCATTGTCTTGAAGCTGCTGGATTGTCATTTCATGCTGCTTTGTTGTTTTTATAAGTTCTACCCTTTTATGATTGCTATCTGCAATCCTATCCTCAAGGTCCGAAATTCTATTCTCAGCTTCATTTAAACAGTTTTGCCAGCTTTCAATACAAGTTTTTTTTTTTTCTTGGATATCTCTCTGAAATTTATTCATGGATTTTGCTTGTTTCTGCATTGTCCTTTCAGAGTTTCAATCAATTTCCACTGCTCCTATATTTTGTTATGTATTTATTCTCTAGCTATGTTGAGCAACTCATTTACTAAGTTTGTTATTTCTGTCTTTACATAAGACATTATTTCTAATTTAAGTTCCTTTATAGCCTCATGGATTTGTTTCTTTCCATTTGCTATCTTTTCAGAGATTTCTGGTGTATGAGTTTTAAAGCCTCTATTTTAAAGTCTCTATTTAAAGTCCTCTATTTCATTGTCACCTGTACTTGCTCCTGATGGACTAGCTGTTTGAGAGTGCATTTTGCTTTTTCATTTAGTCATTTTCACCATTTTGGTAAGTATATATTCTTTCTTTTCCAACAGTCACAACTGTCCATAGTGTGAGTTTTAGGGTCCTACTGTGTGGTTGATGTTTGTCAAGTTGCTGGGTACCACAATGAAGAGGATATCCAGTTACCTGACTTCTTCCTACAGAGCCTGTTGGGTGAGTCCTATATTCCTTCTGGGCTGGCTATAGTGTTTTCGTCAGCTGAGGCCCTACTGTGTCACTGGGGGTTTCATAAGCTCTTAATTTTCTCTTAGTTGGGGAGACATTATTGGCACACTCCTTATCCTGTCTGATGTTCTCTGTGTGGGGGAGGGAATTATGTTCCAATGAGAAAGGGAACAAGGGAGAGGGGGATGAAAGAACAGACAAGATACCTCTTGCCAGATTCACCAAGGTCTTACAGTTGGAGGGAGTTTCACTTCTGCTCCTATTTACTCACTGCAGACCTTTATTTAAGGGCAAACTCACCACACTGACTGGAGCCTGCTGAGGTCTTCTGTGTGGGTGAGTGGTTCTTGAGTCTCCCATCCAGCCAGCACAGTAATCCACTGTAGTCCAAGGTTCCGATGTTCCCAGTGGAAGGGTGGGCCCAGCAGTGGCAGTCCCAGTCAGCTTAGGCCTGGGGTGGGCTTCTGCGACATCTCTGCTGGAAGGGTGGGCTCATTTGAGGCATTCCTGGGCAGTTTAGGCCTGGAGTAGGCTTCCAAGATGTTCCTGGTGGAAGGGCATGGGCCTAAGAATTTTTGTGCTGCAGTAGTGATAGGGGATTCAACTGAAATGGATGTCAGTGATTTAAAAATTTTTTAATTTTATTTATTTTATTGGTACATTTTAGATAATATAGTAATAACATTCATCACAGCGAATTTGTACCTGTACAATGGTTTATATTTCTTTTTTTTTCCATATTCCCTTCCCCTCTCTTTAGCTCCTCTTTCCTTCTTTATTTACAAAGGCTTTGTTTCCATTTTTTCCTTCTATTTTTTTTTCTTGTCTGTTCTTATATCCCCCTCTCCCTTGTTCCCTTTCTCATCGCAACATATTCTTCCTATTTTCCAGTATCTATACATTTTGTTCCTTATTTATACTTTTGGTTTCTCACACCAGAAAAACCACATGATATTTGAACAACTGTGTCTGGTTTATTTCACTTAACAGTATGTCCATTTTTACTATATTGGTTCTGCCTATAGAGGAAAAAGGGATATCTTTCTATTTTCTAATATCTTCTTCAATCTTCTTTTTCACAGTACTGCAGTTTTCATTGTAGAGGTCTTACATCTTAGTTAGATTATTTCCTAAACATTTAATTTTTTTTGTTGCTATTGTGAATGGTATTGTTTTCCCAGTTTCTTTCTAGTGAGCTCCTTATTTTTTTGCATGAATTACTTATATTTATTTATTTTTACCTGTTAGTAATGTATTTTATTTTCTTCTTTTACTGAATGTATTTTTTTTTTTAATCAGTACAGGGGATTGAACTCACGACTGCGTGCTTGCAAGGCAGGCGCTTATGCCACTGAGCTAAATCCCCAGCCCTATCTTCTTCTTTTATCCAATCTACCTCTCTCCTTTTAACCCTTTTTTTAACCCTTCTCCAGTCATAAAAGCTTTATTTTCATTTTTTCTTCCATTCTCTTATTTCTTTTTCCCTTTCTTTTCCCCTCCCATTTCCCTTGTTCCTTTTCATACATTTTCTTCCTATTTGCCAGTATTTATGCTCTATTTTGATCTTTATTTACCTTTATAGTTTTTTTGTTCAAGAGAAACAATATTTAACATTCATTTTGCCATTGTTCTGCTCAGAAAGTTCTTGCCTATGGCTATGTCTTCAAGACTAGTACTTAATTATAACATTGAAATAACAACATTGTTCAAGAGAAACAATATTTAATCATGTTTGTCCAATTTATTTCACTAAAAAGTGTGGTCTGAATGTGCAACCATTTTACCTAAAGGTGTCTCAAGTTTATCCTTTATGAAAGAGTAGTACTCTACTGCACATATAAAACACATTTTCTTTATCCATTTATCCATTGATAGGCATCTGGTCTGTTTTTAGGACTTAGCTATTACAAATTGTGCTGTTATAAACATGGATGTGCATATATAACTGTGGCATGATACTTTTTAACTTTCTTGGAAAGATTCCTAGAAAGGGAGTGGCTGGGTCAAATGGAAACTCTAGTTTTAGTTTTTAGAGAATCTCCATTATGACTTCCATAGTGACTGTGCAAAATTTACATTACCATCAGCAATGGAGAAGGATTCCTCCCCTCACCCCCACTTCACCAGCATTTGTGTTTGGTTGATTTTCTGATGACAGCCATTCTTTCTGGAGTGAAATGGAAGCTTACTGTTGTTTTAAGTTGCATTTCTCGAATAACCAGTGATACTGAGCATTTTTCTTTAGATATTTGTATGCTGTTTTATTTCCTCATACGAGAAGTATCTATTCACATGCCCATTTTTAAATTGGGCCTTTAAATTTGGGAAGTCTGATTTTTTGGGTTCTTTATATATTCTAAATATTAGTTCTTTGTCTGATGAATAGATGATAAATTTTTTTTTCTTGTTTTGTGGGATGCCTATGCATTCTACTGGTGTTTTCTTTTGCTGTGTAAAAGCTTTTTAATCTGATCCAAGCTATTGATTCTTTGTAATAGTTCCTGTGCAATCAGTTTTGTTCATACACCAATGTCTTTCAGAGTTTTACCTTTCTATCTTCCAGAAGGTTAAGTGTTTCTGTTTTAGTATTTAGATCTTTGATCCATTTTGATTTTAGTTTAGTGCATGGTGAAAGATAGAGGTCTATGTTAAATCTTTTGTATTAGAAAGTCATGTTTCCCTGCACAATTTATTAAGAGGCTACCTTCCTTCCAGTGGAGATATTTGGCTGCTTTGTCAAAAATAAAGTAGCTGAGTATATTTGGAGTTGTTTTTGCATCTTCCAATTCCACTGATTCTCACCACTCCCATACCATGATGTTTTGGTAGTTTTGGAGTGTAATTTCACATTAGGAGGAAGGATGCCCTCTGCTTTGCCTTTGTTACCCAGAATTGCTTTTGCTATTCTAGGTCTCTTCTGGTTCCAAATGAATTTTAGGATTGTTTTATCTAATTATGTGAGATATACTATTAGAATTTTGATAGGAATCACATTAAATTTGTGTAACAATTTTGAATGAAAGGCTATTTTTGTTATATTGATTCTTCTAACCAAGAAAAAGGGATGTACTTTTATTTTCTGATACTCTCTTGATCTCCTTTTTCAAAGTACTGTAGTTTCATGGAGAGGTCTTTTACTTCCTTCACTAGATTGGCTCCTAGGTATTTAATTTTTTGGTATGCTATTGTGAAAGGTGTCTATAATTCCTCTCTCAGTGAGTTTTTTACTTGTGTATAAGAAGGCTTTTGGTTTCTGAGTATTGGCTATGTATTCAGCTATGCTACTGAATTTAGTTATTAAATCTAGAAGTCTTTTGGTCGAGTTTTTGGAGTTTTCTACATAAAGTATCATGTCATCCACAAATGACTTTAATTTAACTTCTTTCATATATTTAACTTCTTCCTTTTCCTCCCTAATTATTGTGGCTAATGTTTCCAGAACTGTATTGAAGAAAAGTGACGATAGTGGACATCTTTTGTCTTGCTTCTGATTTCAGAGTGAAAGTTTTCAGTTTTTGACCAATTAGTATAATGTTGGCTGTTAGTTTGCCAACAAGTGGTTTTTATCAAATTGAGATAAAGACCTTCTAGTCCAGTTTTCCATAGGGCTTTTTTTTTTCATGAATGGGTATTGGAATTTATCAAATTTGCATCATTTTTATGTTCATGTGGGTTTTGTCCTTGGTTCTGTTGATGTGGTGTATTACATTTGTTGAATCATGTATGTTGAACAATTTGCACACCTGAGTTGAATCCCACTTGGCCACTGTGTATGATCTTCTTGATGTTGTGCTGCTGTCTGCAAGTATATTATTGAGGATTTTTACATCTATGTTCACTGAGGAGGTTGACCTTCTGTGTTTTAGTGGATCTTTCTCTGGTTTTGGTTTCAGGATAGTGCTTTCTTCTAGGAATGAGTTTGGGCATATTGCTTCCCTTTCAATTTCATTAAAGAGCTTGAGGAATAATGGCATTTGATCTCCAAATTTCTTATAAAATTTAACAGTGAGTCCATCAAGACCTGGACATTTCTTTTTTTGGTAATTTTTAAAATTACTTTAAAAATTTATCACTGACACTGGGTAATGTTGTAGTCAGCATTTATAAGGGAATAGATTTATTACAGGCCACATAGTTTATAGGAATATTTTATAATATGAACCTAAAAAGTTAAACCACAGAAGAGTGAAAAAAGTCTGCACAAAGAATCAGGCTGAGGGGCTAGATTCCATGGGAATGTCCTGCATGAATTAAACTGAAGACCTAGAGATCATGGCACTGTCTTGTATGAATCCAGCTGGAGGCCTACAGCCCATGGCAAAGTGTCATGGAAATCTGTATCAAGGATCTCCCTGGGAAGACCCAATAGTCAGTAGTGGAAGCCAGAAAGTCTGCAGCAGTAGGTCAAAACATCTGTGCCAGAAGGCTAGGGGATTTGCACTGCAGTCAGGAAGTGACACTCAAGGTAAGGACCAGAGATCCCCTAAAGATAATGCAGCCATCCTCATTGACAGCAAGGCCTGATTTCCTCCAATGATGAGAACATCTGAGTCCATATTGGGCAAATCAGTGAGACAAGCTTCTCCAGGACAATCAACAGCTACCTTCTCCTCATCCAATTCACCTTTTATGCTGTGGCAACGATCTTCAGATAGATCTCCCCTACCCAATACCATGCTGATTCAGCTCAAATGGGTGTTATAAATTGAGCATTAGTTTCCATGAGAGACAATTCAGAAATTTCATATCTTTTTGGTTCAGTTTGGGGAATTCATATATCATCTATGAATGTTCCAAATTTTTTCTGAGTTTTTCCATCTCATTAAGAGTACAGGTTTTTTAAATTTTAAAAACAAAATAAAAATAGATAGAAATGATATAAATTTCAAAAATAGTGGGAAATTAACAGCAGTTAATGTTTTGTTTATTGTTATCTTAGTACTAGTTGTTTAGGTTACAAGACTTAGGAAAGAAAAAATGATCAAACAGTCAAATAATGAAAGCATAAACTGCTTTTTTAAATGAATTTACAGATTAGTAGTATAGTTATCTATCTCATAGATATATATAGACACACATACATACATGCATAAACACATTTATATGTAATATTTTCCCTTTTTCATTTCTCTTTTCCTCTATCCCAGTTGTTTTTTCCTTTTGAGCCCTTTCTTTCTCTTTCATTTTCACGAAGTCTATTGTACATTTTTGATCTTACTCCTCTTTCAGTTTTTTTTTTACACTAGGGGGACAATACAATATTTACACATGTGAGTTTGATTTATTTCACTTATGAGTATGGTCTCAAGTTGCATCCATTTACCTATACAAACCTCAAGCTAATCTTTCTTTATAGCTGAGTAATATCCCATTGCATAAAAATACAACATCTTTTTTATTCATTCCATGGTTGATGGGCATTTGGGTTGTTTCCAAGATTTAGCTGTTACAAATTGTGCAGCTATAAACATGGGTGCATATGTATTGCTGTGGCATGATGTCTTTAATTCTTCTGGGAAAATACCCAAAAGGAGAATAGCTGGATTGAATGGGACCTCCAATCCTAGTTTTTTGATGAATCTCCACACTGATTTCCATGGTTATTGTACCAGGCTACACTCCCACCAACAGTGGAGAAGCATTCCTTTTTCCCCATAGCCCCACTAACATTGTTATCAGTTGATTTCTTGATGGCAGCAATTCTTTCTGGAGTTAGATGGAATCCCAATGTTGTTTTAAATTAAATTTCTCAGGTCACTCGTGATGTTGAACATTTCTTCATGTATTTATTTGCCATTTGTATTTCTTTATCTGCTAAGTGCATGTTCACCTCAGATGCCCATTTTTGGATTGGGTCTTTGAATTTTGGGGGTCTGATGTCTTTCAATTCTTTATATGTTTTAGACATAAGTCCTTTGTCTGAGGGACTGCTGGCTAAAAGTCTTTCCCATTCTGTGGATTTTCCTTTCACCCTTTTGGTGATTTCTTTTGAAGTGCAAAAACTTTTCAATAAGATGAGGTTCCAGTTGTTGATTCTTGGAAGTATTTCCTGTGCAGTTTGAGTTTTGTTCATGAACTCTTTGCCTATCCTTGTGTCTTCAAGATTTCTATCTGTCTTGAGTTTCTGTAGATCGTAGTGTTTCTATTTTAATATTTAGATATTTGATTCATTTTGACTTTAGTTTAATGCATGGTGGTAGTTTTAGTCTTTGGCACATGGAAAACCAGTTTTTCCAGCATAATTTATTAAAGATTGTGTTTCTTCCAGCAAACGTTTTGTCCCTTTGTCAAAGATAAGGTGGCTGAGTGTCTGTAGTTGTGTATGCATCTTCTAATCTCTTCCACTGATCCTCCAATCTGTTTTTTTTGTTGTTGTTGTTGTTGCCAGAACTATTTTGATTTTATCACAGTAGCTTTGTAGTATAATTTCAAGTCAGGGATTGTAATGTCTCTTACCTTCTCTTTCTTGCCCAGGATTGTGTTTGATATTCTAGGTCTATTCTGTTTCCAAGTGAATTTTAGGAATATTTTCTTTAGATCATTAGAAACATGTTAATGGTAGTTTGATTGGGATAGCACTAAATCTGTTGAACAGTTTTAAGAGTATGGTCATTTTCACAATGTTGGTTCTTCCTATCTAAAAGTGAGGGATATCTTTCTATTTTCTGACATTCTCATAAATCTCCATTTTTAAAGAGTACTATAGTTTTCAATGTATAGATCTTATACATTCTTTGTTAGGTTGATTCCTTTGTTAGATTGATTCGTTCTTTTGGATGTTACTGTGAAAGGTGTTATTTCCATAATTTCTCTCTCAGTGAGTTTTTTGTTTGTGTACAGGAATGTAATTGATTTTTGAGTGTTGACTTTGTATTCAGCTACACTGCTGAATTTGCTTATTAAGTCTAGTTGTCTTTCTATGGAATTTTTGGTATCTTTTGTGTAGTGTATCATGTCATCCATTGTCTAATTGCTCTGGCTAACATTTCCAGAACTATCTTGAATAGGAGTGGAGACAGTGGACATCCTTGTCTTATTCTTGATTTTAGAATAAAATATTTCAGTTTTTTTCTATTTAGTGTGATGTTGGCTGTTGGTTTGTCATAGATGGCTTTTATCAGATTGAGGTAGAGAATATTCTTATATTTTGTAGGGTTTTTATCATGAATGAGTGTTGGACTTTGTCAAAAACTTTTTCCACATCTTTTGATATAATTTTTGTCTTTGGCTCTGTTTATGTGGTTTACTACATTTATTGATTTGTGTATGTTGAACCCCCACATTTCTGGTATGAATCCCCCTTGATTATGCTGTAATCCTCTTGATGATTCGTTGCATCCTGTTTGAGAATTTTCATATCTATGTTCATTAAAGAGGCTGGCCTATAGTTCTCCTTTTTGGTTGGGTCTTTCTCTGGTTTCAGTATCTGAGTAGTACTTGCTTCTAGGAATGGGTTAGGGAGGACTACTTCCCTGTATATTGGGTCTTTCCCTGGTTTCAGTATCAGAGTAGTACTTGCTTCTAGGAATGGGTTAGGGAGGACTACTTCCCTGTATTTTGGGAGCCATTGAAGCTGGAAGTGATCTACACATGCAGGGCTGCAGCATGGGTTAAGCATGACCATCCCAAGAACAAAGAGCACCCAGAGCCAGCCATATGAAGATGCTGCTTCCATCCAGAAAAACACTAAGTCCATAGACAATCCAAGCAGTATGTTGCTACATAGCAGGGTTGAAATTGACATCATCCTTCTGAGTATATAAATAAACATGCTACAGTGGTTGAGAATTTCCTTTCATCCTATCAGGAGGATAAGGGCTCCACTTGTTTCCAGCCTTTGTCTCTTCTTTATTTTTTTCATCCTCTCACAGTCCTTCACCCCAACAACCTCAAGAACTGAATGGGTCATGACACTTTTCAATTCCTTTTTTTTATTTTAAAGCAAATAAAACAAAAGAGGATAGATCTAAGCAGGTCAGAACAGAACAATGTAAGCAACACAGCACTTCACAACAAGACAATTGGATATTAACAGTAGCTATCATAATGTCTCTTTCTTTGAAATAGTTGAGCTTAGCTTTACACACAATAGTGTCAAACATAACAAAGTAGAATAAAACAACTGAAGAGAATGGAAGCATTCCAAGACATTCTGAACCAAATAACCAAAGATGAACAATGGCTGCTATATTATTTCATTTTCCATAAAAATTTTGTTTTTACTATCATACATATTAAAAGCCAATAACACACAATGTGATAGAACCAATGGTGATAGAAAAACAAAAACATGGTAGGACTTCAGAGCAAGATGATATTAAACCAACACTGGCTACCATACTGTCTTGTCTTCAAAGTAACTATTCATATGATCACATATATTAAGATCAAACAAAACAGAATAAAACCATTTGAACCAATGAATGAAGACTAAGACATCAAAGCAGTATAGTGGTGAACTATGATTTCCATAAAATCTTCTGTACTCTTACCATTTCTTACACTAGGGAGACTATATGGTATTTATACATGTGAGTTTGATTTATTTCGCTTATGAGTATGGTCTCAAGTTGCATCCATTTATTTATAAATATCTCAATGTGACCATTCTTTGAATGATCATCTGCTTAGAATTGCCTTTGCTATTCTAGGTCTCTAGCTAAGTAGCACTTCATTGTATAAAAGTACCACAATTTTTTTATCCATTCCTCCATTGATGGGCACTTATGTTGTTTCCAAGATCTGGCTATTACAAATTGTGCCACTATAAAGATGGGTGCACATATATCACTGTGGTAAGATGTTTTCAGATCTTCTGGGAATATGCCTAGGAGTGGAATAGCTGGGTCAAATGGGACCTCCACTCCCAGCTTTTTGAGGAATCTTCAGACTCACCTCCACAGTGGTTGTACCAGTCAACACTCCCACCAACAGTGCAGAAGAGTTCCTTTTTCCCCACAGCCTCTCCAGCATTTGTTGTTGTTAGTTTTGTTGATCCTGGCCATTCTTTCTGGAGTGAGATGGTATCTCAGTGTGGTTTTAATTTGCATTTCTCTAATGACCAATGATGATGAACATTTTTTCATGTATTTATTTGCCATTCATATTTCTTCATCTGAGAACTGTGTATTCATCTTGGATGTCCATTTTTGGATTGGGTCTTTGAATTTCAGGGGTCTAATTTTTTAAAATTCTTTATAAGTTCTAGACAGAAGTCCTTTGTCTGAGGGACAGTTCACTAAGATTTTTTCCCAGTTTGTAGGTTTTCTTTTCACTCTGCTGGAGATTTCTTTGGATGTGCAGAAACTCTTTAATAAGATATGATCCCAGTTATTGATTCTGGGAAGTATTTCCCATGCAGTTTGGTTCTTGTTCATGAATTCTCTACCTACCCCTATGTCTTCAAGATTTTTACCTACTTTGTCTTGCAACA
>PVLA01008343.1:0-89998 GCA_004027455.1 Hydrochoerus hydrochaeris
TGCAAAACTGTCTCTCAAAATTAATGGAGAGACAAGATATTTCCATGACAAAGAGGAACTGGGGGAGTTTGTGACCACCAATCCAACCCTGCAAAGAATACTGAAGGACATTCTAGAGAGAGAGAAGAAAACCACCAGGGTTCCAGGAATAATGGCAGAAAGGCCTCAAAGAAAGGGGCAGACAGTGGACTGAAGGAGAAAAGTAAACAAATAACAACAGAAAAATAGCATGGCAGAGATAAGACAGAGAAAATTTGTTATATCACTGTTTTATCTTGACTGGTTTTATTTGAATCTGGTATGCTTTAGAGTGTCGAGTCTGAGAGTAGGGGCAACTACTCTGAAGATGACAGGATTCAGTAGGATACCCATTCTGGTTTGATTGTTAACTGCCTTTGAAGTCTTATAATGTCTCCAATGTTTAGGTTTTATTAATATTGTAAAGCAATGCTAAGTTTATATTATATTTGACGATATAGACAATTTTGTTGAAAATGAGAAGAGACTCATAGTGACTACCATAGATCACCTAGTGTTGTGTTTTTGTATGTTCTTTTCATTTCGTGTTTCTCTAGGAATTTGTATTGCAGACTTGTTTTGATTTGTTTCTCCCTCTAATACAGAAAGGCTAGGTATATATGTAGAGACTTATACATGTGTAGAACTTCTAAGTAGTTTACAAGAGTGGATTATATTTATTGTAAAGAAAAAAAAGGAAAAGAGAGTATTCTAAAGGATATAACTGCATGTATATTTGAGTGTGTGGAATTAATAACCATGTTGCTAAAGTTTAAGGTGGATGGATGAGCAAAACTGACTGCAGTCTCACTGTTTGGATGCCCACGTTGTGGACTTTAGTTTTGTAACTTGAACAACTGCATCTAAGAGGAAAGTATGTAATTATAAACTAGTGATTTTTTTCTGGTTACTATTTTTTTTGTTTTGTTTTGTTTTTGAGATTTTGTATTGTTTCTACCCTATTTCTGTTTCAAAATTTTTTCTTGAAATAAAAAAATTTTAAAAAAGCAAAAGGGGGAAAAGAAAATGTTCTAAAAGCAATAACTGTATGTATACTTAAGTGTGTAGGATTGATAACCATGTTACTAAGTTTTTGTTGGATCGGTGAACAGAACTGTTTGCAGCCTCACTGTCTGAATGTCCACTTTGTATGCTTTAATTTTGTAACTTGAATAACTATATCCAAGAAGACAATATGTAATGTATCAAATAGTGATTTCTTACTGTTTTTTTTTTAATTCTGTTTTGTTTCTAGCCTTTTTTCTGTTTTGCTTCCCCCCCTCTTTAAATAAAATTTTTTTAAAAAGTTGTCTTTCTTCCAGTGAACATGTTTGGCCCCTTTGTCAAAAATAAAGTGGCTAAATGTGTTTGTAGCAGTATCTGTATCTTTAGTTCTGTTCTACTGATACTCAGGTGTTTTTTGTTTGTTTGTTTGTTTGTTTGTTTGTTTTTGTTTTTTGGTTTTGGGGCTTTTTTTACCAGTACCATGCTGATTTTATTATTGCAGTTTTGTAGTATAATTTGAAGTCTGGGATTGTGATGCCTCCTGCCTTGCCTTTATTGCCCAGGATTGCCTTAGCTATTCTAGGGCTCTTATGGTTCCATATGAATTTTAGGAATGTTTTCTCTAGATTGGTGAGGTATGATAATGGTATTTTGATTGGTATTGCATTAAATCTGTATAAGAGTTTTTGAAGTATGGCCATATTCACAGTGCTGGTTCTTCCTATCCATGAGCAAGGGATTTCTTTCCATTTTATGAATTACCCATTCAATTTCTTTTTTCAAAGTACTGTAATTTTCAATGTATAAATCTTTTACTACTTTTGTTAGATTGATTCCTAAGTGTTTCATTTTGGGGGATGTTATTGTGAATGGTGTGGTTTCCTTAATTTTTTTCAGTGAGTTTGCTGTTTGTGTACAGGAATGCTATTGACTTTTGAATATCAACTTTATACCAAGCAACACTGCTGAATTTGTTTTTTAGGTCTAAAAGTCTGTTGGTGGAATTCTTGGGTTCTTCTATGTAAACTATCATGTCATCTGCAAATAATGATAATTTAAATTCTTTTCTATCTTTATTCCTTTTATTTCTTTCTCTTGTCTAATTACTCTGGCTAATATTTCCAGCACTATATTGAATAGGAGTGGTGATAGTAGACAACTTTGTCTTGTTCCTTATTTTAGAGTGAAAGTTTTCAGTTTTGATCATTAAGTATGATCTTTGATGTTGGTTTGTCATAGATGGCTTTTATCAGATTGAGATAAAGACCATCTATTCCTATTTTCACTAGAGCTTTTACAATGAGTGAATGTTTTCTGCATCTATTGAGATAATCATGTGATTTTTATCTTTCACTCTGTAAACATGGTTTATTGCATTTATTGAAATGCATATGTTGACACAGCCCTGCATTCCTAGGATGAATCCCAATTGGTCCTGGTATACAATCTTCTTGATGATTTGCTGCATTCTGTTTGCTAGTATTTTTATTGAGGATTTTTGCATCTATGTTCATTAAAGAGATTGGCCTATAATTTTCTTTGTAGGCTGGATTTTTCTCTGCTTTTGGTATCAGGGTAATATTTACTTCCCAGAATGAATTATGCAGAATTGCTTCCCTTTCAACTTCATTAAAGTGTTTGAGGAGTATTGGTATTAAATCATCTCTAAGTTTATTGTACAATTCAGCTGTGAGTCTACCTTGAGCTTTTTTTTGTTGGTAAGTTTTTAATTATGTTTTGAATTTCATCGACTGATATTGAGTTATTCAAAAGTTTTATAGCTTCTTGATCCAGCTTTGGTGATTCATGTTTCTAGGAATCTGTCCATTTCTTCTGTGTTTTTGGTCCTATGAGAATAAAGTTTTTCAAAGGAGGTATTAATGATCTTCTGTATTTCCACATGATCTTTAGTGATTTCACTGTTTTCATTTCATATTGCATGAACTTGAGTTTTTTCTTTCCTTTTTAATATAAGGTTGCCTAGGAAACTATCAATTTTATTTATTCATTCAAAGAACTAACTTTTTGATTCACTAATTGTTTTGTTTTCTTAGTCTCCATTTCATTAATTTCTGCTTTGATCTTCATAATTTCTTCTCTTCTTTGGGCATTTGGTTTGACTTGTTCTCCTTTTTCTGGAAATTTGAAGTGCAATGTTAGGTTTTTTGTGTTTGTTCCATTTTCCTGATGTGAGAATTAATAGCTATCAATTTTCCTCTGAGGACTGCTTTCCTTGCATGCCATAGGTTCCAGTAAGTTATATTTGCATTTACTTTTGATTGTATATATTGTTTAATTTTTTTAAAATTTCCTCTGTGACCCATTAGTAATTCAGTAGGGTGCTACTTAATTTCCATGTGTTTATGGAGTTTTTGCAGTTTCTTTTGTCATTAATTTCCAAGTTTTGTGTACTATGACCTGATAATATGCATGGATTTATTTCAAGTTCTTTGCATTTGCTTAAGCATGTTCTATGGACTAATATATGGTCTTTTTTTTATTTAAACAGAAAAAAAACAGGAAAAGGGTAAAAATACTACAGAATTTTTAAAAAAGATAAACAGTAAGAAATCACTAGCTGATAAATTACATATAGTCCTCTTAGAAATAGTTGCTCAATTTACAAAATTAAAGCATACAGAGTAAACAGTGAAACTGTAAACAGCTACACATGCATGAGTCTTTACATGTATTTCTATCCTTTCTGTGTTAGAGGGAAAAGCAACACATAACAAGACAAGACAAAACAAATTCCTATTAAAACATGAAGCCAAAAAGTCATATAAAAGCACAGTACAAGGTGATCTACAATGGTTGCTGTGTTGTCTCTTGTTATCTTCAATAGAATTGTCTATATCATCAGGCACAATTGAATATAGCAGTACAGTTGAATATAGCAGTACATAACAATATTAGTAAAAACAAAACATTGTAGACAGTGTAAAATTTCAAAAACAGGTAATAATCAAAAGAGAGTTGGTATCCTAGTGAATCTTGTCATCTTCAGTGTAGTTACCTATACTGTCAGACTTGATACTGTTAATCATAACAGCTTTAAATAAAATCTGTCAGTATAAAACAGCAGTCTAACAAATCACATTCAATTAAGATCAGTCATGGTAAAACTGTAAGTTATACAGAGCTTCAGATTAAGTTAATAGGAAATTAAGGATGCTTACTGTACTATATCCTGCTATTTTTGGGATAGCTGTCTGTACCCTCAAATCTAGTACAAGTAGACAAACTGGAACAGAATATAATCCATCTAAGCAGAGCGGTGTGAGTAATGTGGGTTTTAAATCCTGGTACACTATTAATAATATCCTCTGCCTTCTTTTTTTAAAATATTCCTCCCCTTTCACTCCCACAGGGTGTTGCACATTTTGAGTCCCACCAAATCCCTCAGTTTTTAGATTGGGGAGGCAACCTGCTATTTACCTAAGTGGTTCTGAACCTTCTCACTCCTGGACTTGATCTCAAGTTGTATTCTTTTACCTACAAAAGTCTCTAGGTTTTCCTTCATTATATCTGAGTAGTTCTCTACTGCACATAAGTATCCTGCTTTCCAACCTATCTGCAGGAGGTGGTAGAGTTGCCCCTATTTCTCTCTGGTTCTCTGTCACATAGAGCATTGTTTTCTCATATTTGATTTTTGGTCCATAATCCCTCTCTCAGGTTGATTATATTTCCTATACAGAGCATCTTGATGGGCCCTACCTCCTAATCTACTCTGCCTGTGTTTCTTTTTTTCTTTTTTTTTTTTAGTGTATCAAAGCCATCTGTGTTAGAGATTCTAGCCATCCTTCTCTGCCTCATTTCTGCTATGCTATTTTTCTGCCATTGTTTGTCTACTTTTCTCCTTCATTCTACTGCCTGCCCCATTCATTGAGGCCTTTCTGCTACTGTTCCTAAAATCCTGGTATTTTTTTTTTCCTCTCTGTCTAGAATGTCCTTCAGTATTCTCTGTAGGATTGGATTGGTGTTCACAAATTCCCCCCAGGTCCTCTTTGTCATGGAATCATCTTATTTCTCCATTAATTTCTAGAGACAGTTTTGCAGGGTACATCAATCTGGGCTGGAGGTTATTTTCTTTCAGGGCTTGGAATACTTCACTCCAAGCTCTTCTTGATCTGATAGTCTGTGTTGAGAAGTCAGCCATGATTCTGATGGGCTTACCTTTATAGGTAATATGTTTTTTTCTCTGACCACTTTTATTATTCTGTTCTTGTGATGAATTTCTGGTGTCTTGATTAATGTATGTCTGGGTTTTAGTTCTGTTTTGGTTGTAGGTGGCTGGAGTTCTGTGTGCCTCATATATCTGAATATCATTTTCTTTACCTATGCTTGGGAAGTTTTCCTTAATAATTTCTGTGAAAAGCCTTTGTAATTCACCTGTTTGTATTCCTGCTTATTCATTCACATTTCTTATTCTTAAATTATAGATTCTTTTGTCTCCTTCTAGCCTTTGTATTGTTACTGCCTGTTTCCTTGTTATTTTTAAGAGATCTTTCCTTTCATGATCACACATTGCAAACTTGTCTTCAAGTTTTGATAGTCTATCCTTAGTTTCTTTTAAGGAGTTTTGCCAGCTTTCAATGGAGTTTTTAACTTCCTGGTAGTCTCTTTGAATCTGCTTCATGTATTCTAAGTTTTTGTTATATTCTTTATCCAATGTCTCTCTCCTTTTTTTGTGTTCCTCCCTTCTGTCTGTGTCTTCTTGAGAGGTGCTTAGCATTTCTTTTATTAATCTACTTATATCTTGCTTTACCTGATTTAATATTTCAGTTTTGAGCTTGTCTACAAGGTCCCAAAGATATCTCTTAATGTCCATTGATGCTGTGTCTGATGTTGCATGTTTGCTGCCCTCAGTCTCTTTTGTATTTCCCTCTCCTGGGTCAGTGTTCTCAGGGTTTTGGACTGGGGGCTTTTTCTTGTTGTTTCTTTCTTTTGTCATGTTTTTGGTTTCTTCCATGCAGGTATATAATGGAGGTCCCAGCCCCTTTCCTTGTTGGTTATAGTTCTTCTGAAGCATGCTGGTGAGGGATTTCTGCCCTCTCCTGTTTGCTCTTGGTCACTTAGGTGTAGGCAGAGGCTGTGTATGCTGCCCCTCCCCATCAGGCCAGTCAACCTTTGGGGCCTTCACTGGGTTAGTGTGTGCTACACATCAGGAATTGGTTTGGGATGACTTATTGGGTCCTGGTCAGGGGTGTGACCCAGGCTGAGCAGATCCCACCATCTGCTCTGGGAATGGAGCAACCAACTGAAGTCACTGTCATTCTTAGTTCAGGCTCCTCCTGCCTGATTCCAACATGTCATCCATTTGGTCACCCCCTTCCTGTGGGGGTGGTCTTGTTCCCAGCACTCACTGCAGGTTCATGGAGATCCCTCACCAGCTCCATTCTCCATTGGGCTGGCCAACTTCCATCTTCAACATGTCCAGTGAGTCACAGCAGTGCAGTTTTGGGTGTTCCAGCAGGTTCAGACTGCTCCAGTTAGTTGCGGTGGCAGTGCGAATTTGGGTGACGTGAGAGTGCTGTGGCTGCTAATCTTATCTTCTCCAATGATAGCCCCTGACTGCATGTTTGACCATCTCTTTTGCCTTTAGTTTCTTCCTAGGTCGAGAGGATCGATCTTCCTCTGTCTGAACCTCTCCAGGATGTTTTATTATGGCATAAGTTGTCTCTCTCAGGTAAGGCTCTGTATCCTGCTGTCTATCAATCTGCCATTTTTTCTTCTCCCTATGGTCTATTTTAGAGAATGTCCCATGTGCAGCTGAGAACATTGTGTATTCTGATTTTGTTGGGTGGAACACTCTGTACACAGAGTGTTGGGTGGAACATTTGTTCACATGTTAGATTCAGTTCTGTTATTTCTTTGTTGAATTTTTGTCTAGTTGATCTGTCTGTTTGTGTCAGTGGGGTGTTCAGGTACCCTGCTGTAATTGTATTATTGCTCATTTGATTTTTAATTTCTATTAATATTTGCCTTACATAGTTGTATGCTCCCATGTTTGGTGCATATATATTTAAGATTGTTATCCCTTCCTCTTGAAGTTTTCCCCTAACTGGCATGTAATGATGTAATGACCTTGTTTGTCTCTTTTGATCATTCTTGGTTTGAAGTTCACATTGTCTACAGACACAATAAGCTACCCTTGCTTTTTTCTGAGTTCCTGTCACATGGAGTACTTATTGTTTTCCATCCTTTGACTTTCAGTCTATGAATTTCCTTTTGTGTTAAATGGGTTTCTTATATACATCATATCATAGAGTTTTGTTTCTTGATCCACTTTATCAGTCTGATTCTTTTGATTGATGAATTGAGGCCATTTACATTAATGGTTATAACTGATATGTATTGCCTTATCTTTGTCATGTTATCTTTCTGCTATTGGTTCCTTACTTTTCCCCTCTGTTTAATTCCTTATCTCATTGTTGGTTTTTTTTTCTGTAGTTGTTCTTGGGACTGAAGTCACTTTTATCTGTTTCTAGAATGTCTTTCAGTATTCTTGCTAGGGTTGATTGGGAGGTCATGAAGTTCTTCAGTTGTTCTTTGTGTGGAAGTATCTTATTTGTCCTTTGATTCTGAAAGATAGTTTTGTAGTGTACATCAGTCTGGGTTGGAAGTTGCTTTCTTCCTGTGCTTGACATATTTCACTCTATGCTCTTCTTGACTTCATTGCTTGTGTTGAGAAGTCTGCTGTGATTCTGTGATTCTGATAGGCTTTCCTTTATAGGTGATCTGTCTCTTCTCTAACAGTTTTTAATATTCTGCTCTTATGTTGAATTTCTGGAATGTTGATTATTATACATCTGATTATTATATTTGTTTTGATTGTGGCTAATTAGAGTTCTATATGCTTCACTTATCTGTATGTCAGTTTCCTTTCCCATGTTTAGAGAATTTTTGGTTCTTCTGTAAATAGTCTATGTCATTTTTGTTGTCCCCTTCTTTTCATTGACATCTATCAGATTTGTATTGTTTCTATTAGTATCATCTTATAACTGTTGAATTGTTATTTCCTGATTCCTTGTTATGTTTAAGAGATCTTTCCTTTCATGATTACTAGGTGCAATTGAGGTCTCAGAGTTTGTCTTCAATTTCATTTATATGGTTTTTCCAGATTGCAATGGAATTTTTGATTTCCTGGATATCTCTTCAAATCTGTTCTATGTATTCTAATTGTTTCCCATATTGTTCCTTTAAGGTTTCCATGAATTTTCTATGTTATTCTATTTTTTACCTATGTCTTCTTTGGATATACTCACCAATTCTTTCATTATTTTTATTATTTCTGTTTTTACCTGAGATATAATTTTTGACATGATTTCCTTTTCAGCTTCATGGAGATATTTCTTTACTTCCATTGGTATCATTTCAAACTTTCAGATATGTGATTTCTAAATTCATCCATGTCTGTCTCATCTACTAGATCTAGATGGGCTAGAAGTTTGAGATTGTGTTTTGTTCTTTCATTTTGGCATTTTCCTTTGTTTCTCCAAATCAGTCAGATGTCAAGTGCTAGTTGCTTCTTGTGATGGCAGCCTACCCAGCAGCTGGTCTCATTGAGCATTAACAATGACTGTGGGTTTCTGGGTGCAGACTCCCAATCCCTATAGGCTTCTAAGATAGTTCCTGGGTATGGAAGAATCACTAGGGGCAGACTCCCAGTCCCTGCCAACCTCATCGAGGGTTCCTGGATGACTGAAATCACTGAGTACAGATTCCTGGTCCTCTCAGGCCTCAGAGATGTTTCCCGGGTGTGGGTGAGTTACTGGGTGCAAACTTCCAATCCCTGTGGGCCTCACTGAGTGTTCATGGATGACTGTGGGTCTTGGGGTATAGCTTCCCAGGAACTTCACCTATGATTCATGAGCATGAGGGTTCACTGGGCACAGACTCCCAAAATCTGTGAGCTTCAGTGAGTGTACCCAGAGGACTGCAGTTCACTGGACTCAGCTTTCCAGTCCCTGCAGGTCTCAGAGATAGTTCCTGGCTATGAACAGGCCACTGGGTACAGATTTGCAAATACTGCAGGCCTCAGCAAGGGTTCCTGGATGACTGTGGGTCACTGGGTACAGCTTCTCAGTCCCCAGCAACCTCACCCAGGGTTCTTCGGTGTGAGCAGGTCACTGGGCATAGTTTTCCAGTCCTTGCAGGCTTACTGTGGCTTCCTGGATGACCATGGGTCACAAGGAGCAGACTCCCAGTCCCCCAGACTTTTCTCTTCTTGCACAACTGTCTGGCACCAAACACTTGGTAAATGTAAAATGAAGAACTAAACTATATGAAAATATAGTAAATAAAGGTCAACTGAATGAGTGCATAAGGGAAACAATGCCTAATTGAATGGAGCACATGCCATAGCTCATCATAGCTTCCAATTTTTTCATTTAAGCACAAGTCAAACAAATCACTGATAATTTGAGTGTCTATTCCCTGGATAGGTTATATAGCACTTTTATTTTCAGTATTGGAAATTGAACCCAGGGCCTTCACATTGAGCTATGTCCCCAGTCTTTTGCTACTTTTTGAGACAGAGTCTTGCTAAGTTGCTCAAGTTGGGCTCAAACTTGGGATCCTCCTACCTTGGCCTTCCAGAGTACTGGGATTATATGCATGCACCACCACTTACTTTTTGCATAGCATTTGTACCAACAAGTGACCTCTTTGCAAACTTCCTTCAAGAATAGGCTTGAGTCAGGTGTAGTGGCACATAATTATAATCATAGCATTCTAAGAGGCTGAAGCAGGAGGATCATAGGCTTGAACCCAGCCTGGATAATTTAGCAAGACCTTTTCTCAAAATAAAAACTAAAAAGGCCTGGAAATTTAACTCAGTGTGAATATCTTGGTTTTAATCCTCAGCACCATGGGGAAAAATAGGTCTATATGTTGAGTATAAAACAGCAACAACAGCAATAATTTCTAAGTAGTTAACTTCCAGGCTGTCAGGACATAAATCACATTTTCTAGGTGAGGTAGAAGCTAGGTGTGTGCCAAGCCCTACACTATGTAGGCATCAGATACAGAGTGGAAAACAAGATAGAGTACAGTTCTGCCATCATAAAACTTATACTTATGAGGGAAACAAATGAAATAAGTAGCATAAAGCTATAAAGAATGCTAAGGAGGAACCAACCAGGTTACTAGGATCCAGAAGAACAGGGTCCCTCCTTTAGATTGCATAGCCTCTGAGAGGAGACAGTTGAGTGGAAAGGCTTCCCCTATAACTAGATCAAAATGGTCATTCTGTTTAACCTTCCAAAGTTCCAGCTCAGTGGCGTTTGCTGTACTTAGCATTACACTCATGACGGCCCCACTACACAATAATCAAGACTCTCAGAGGCTATTGGCATCCTAAAAGACATCTACTCAGCAAGATACCACTTCTGCTCCTCTCCCTTGGGAAGTTGTCCCATGAGTTGTACCCACAGTTCCTTGAGAGGATAACTTCGAGCCTCATTAGTGGGAAGCTTTGCTGGAAATCTTGGCCTTATTGAGTGACTGCCATCTGTTGACTTCTTTGTATAAAATGTTAATTATGTTAATACGGGGCAACTTTCAGCTCTATGTGAATACTGTATAAAGAAAAACAGAACTTTGGGTGTCTGTTAAATGCAACAACATGCTTGTTCGTGATGTAAGCAATGGGGGCAATTCAAAGCTATTGAGGATGTGAATCTAAGAGTGTTTGGTCTGCTAATTAAACCATGCTATTCTTTCTCTTTCCTTAATTTTTCCTTTGGCCTATGATTGAATGAACTGAATACTTATAATCAGAAAGACAACTGAACCATCTCTGCCTGTTTTATATGTATCAACAAAAAGATAACTAATCCTAGAAAGTGGAGATATATAGCATTAAGCATAAAGCCTATGTAGATTTTTTTCAGATTAAATGAAGTTTTTAAAACAAAAATATAAGTACCTAACCAAATGTGCACATATAGCTATTTATGGAAATAACTATAAATATATATTCATGTATATACATGTGTTAGCATAATTGGTTGCCCTTGGTACAACAGCCAAAAACCTATTAATTCTTACTATGAAAAAAACAATTTTAAGATTCATTACTTATGCCTAAGATTTACATTTTTATTTTTACTCTGAGCTCTGATTAAAGCCTATTAATAAATGAAAATGCATTTGCATTTTTTTAAGCATTTCGGAGTTTCACAAGCTTTGTTTGCAAAGAGGGCAAAGTTCAGTCAACACTTTAATTTACTTGGGGAATAGTCAAGAGAAAAGGCTTTATTAAATAAAATTGTCTTTCAAGAAATAGTTGAAGTTGAATAAATGTATTTAATGCCTGCTAAGAACTTTTTCTTTTAATTTCATTTTTGCTTTTATCAAAGTAAAATAGTTTTTAAAAAAAAACCTACAAAGCTCATAAGGCAAAAAGCAGTTCATTATGCCACTATTTCAAAAGCCTGGATCACTTAATGTCTTAATTCTTTTCTTCCTGAATTTATGTCTGTTCCTAAGTACTTCACTGATAGTGTTTTCAATTTTTTTTCAATTTTGAGAATTATTTATGGATTTCAAAATAAAGGCAGATTTACTTCTTCCATTGCATTCTTTATACCTTTTATCTCATTTTTGGATTAGTTCATTGGTTAGAACTTCCTGTATAAAGTAGAAAGGACTTTGCTTTGTTCTTGATCTTAGGGGTAAAAATCTTCATTCTTTTATGATGATGTATGATGTTAAATGTAGGGCTTTATGGATTCCCTCTAATGGGTGAGGGAGTTCCCCTCTATTCCAAGTTTCCTGAATTGTGTTGGTGTGATTGTTTTAAATCAAGAATGGGTACTGAATTTTATAAAAAATAATTTTTTCTTCATCTATTGAGATGAGCACATTTTTTTTCTATTTTGATCTGTTGATGTAGTGCTTATGCTGATTTGTTTTTCAATGTTAAACTAAATATTAGGGCATGATAAATGATTCTTTTTGAGTATTCTAGCTTTGAGCTAATATTCTGAAAAAATGTATGTCTATATTTATACAATATTAGTCTTCAGTTTCCTTTTCATGTAATATCTTTACCTGATTTTGATATCAGGGTGATGGTGGACTCATTAACTCTGCCAAGAAATATTCTTATCCCTCTAATTTTTGAAACATTTGTATAAGATTGATACTATTTCTTCTTTAAATTATTGATTTCTAAGTAATTCACCAGTGAAACGATCTTTCATTGACAGCTTTCTAATGAGAAGGTATTTAATTATAAACCCAACTTCAGTAAAAGTATCAGATTATTTATAGATTTTATTTGTTCTATTGTTAATTTTGGTAAGTATGAGTTTAAGAAATTTATTTTCACTTAAATATTGATCTTATTAGTATTAAACTATTCCTTATATCCTTTAAATACCTTTAAGCTTCAGTGTTTATTCTGATATTAAGAATTTATATTTTCTTCTTTTCTTCACTAGTGTACAAGTTTATCAACTGTATTAACTTTTAAAATTTATTCAATTGTTTTTCTCTGTCATTTGTCCACTTTTAATCTCATTGCTTTCTGTTAATTTTTATTATTTTGTCTTTTATTGCTTTGGACCTAATTTGTCCTTATTCTAAGTTTCTTAAGGTGAGTGCATGGAACATCAAGTTTACATTTTTCTAAAATAAGCATTGAAATCTTTATATTTCACTCAAAACATTGCTTTAGGTATATGCCATGGATTTTGCATATTGCAATCCCACTATATTACAAAATCTTTTTTAGTTGTCTTTCTGTCTTTGACCAACAGATTATTTAGAAGTTTGTAATTCTGTCTCGAAATACTTTATGATTTTCTAGACATTTTTATCATTGATTTATTTTTTTAAGAGTAGGAAAAGTTATTGGAGTAGAGGAATGGGAATAGGGAGGGGAGACGGGGAATAGGAATAGCTCCTGAGACAAGAGGGGTCCTGAATGGGTTGCCTGTTACTGACTTCTAAGTAAGTTTTTCAAATTACATTTTATTAATGCTCATTAATATCATATAATGGTATAGTTTGTTTTCATAAGTTGACCTATGTATTTAGCATCTTAATTTTAATTCCAATACCCTTCCTTCTCCTCTCTCCTCTTGCTGATATCTCCAAAAGTCCATCTGACTTCCTGTCATCTCTTATTTACTTGATTTCTCATGTAAGAGAAAACATGTAGTATTTAACTTTCTGAACCTAGCTAATTTCACATACATGATGGGTTCTGGTTCCATCCATTTTCATACAAATTACATTATTTCATTCTTTATGACTGAGAAATACTGCACCATATATATACATTCACCTCATTTTTTTTATCTGTTCTTTATTAATGAGTATTTAGGCTGTTTCTACAGCTTAGATATTGTAAACTATGTTGCTGTAACCATATGCATGCATGTATCCCAATAGTAGTCAGGCTTTAATTCTGTCAGGAATATGCCCACCAGTGGTATAGGTGTGGTATTTCTATGATATTTCTGTGTTCTTTTGAGGAATCTCTGTACTGATTTCCTCAGCAGTTGTACTAGATGATATACTACCAATCACATAGGTGGGTTCCTTTGGCCCCCTGCATGCTCACCAGCATTCATTGTGTTTTGTGCTCTTGATAATAGCCATTTGGACTGGGGTAAGATGGACTCTCAAAGTCATTTTAATTTGCATTTTTTTTGATGGCTAGAGATATTGAAACTTTTTTTGCATATACTTTTTTTTACTGGGTATATTGGTTCTGAAGGTTCGGTTTGTTTGCTTGCTTTTTTAGTTCTCTAATTCTATTATAGTTAGAGAACACATTTTGGATGACTCAAATCTTTTACAATTACTGAAGTTGTTTCACAGCTCCAAATATAGTATATTTTGGTAAAAAGTCCTGTATGTATTTCAGCATAATGTGCATGGCATATTTGGGTAGAAAGCTTTACTAAAGTCAGTTGGGTCAAGTTGATTGATACTTTTTCCAGGTCTTCTGTATACTGTCTGTCTACTTGTTCTGTCACTTTTTGAGAAACAAATGCTGAATCTCTAATTATAGATGTTTCTATCCTGTCATGTAATTGTACCTGTTTGGCTTGATGTATGGGAAAGCTATGTTATTAAGCATGCAAACATTTAGGAATGCTGAACCTTCTTGATGAATTCACGCCTTCATCATTATGAAATAACCTTCATTATAGCCTATTAAGTTTCTACCTTTGAAAGCAAGCATTCATCCCCCATCTACAGCCCCCAGCAGCACAGCACAGGACTGGCAGGCTTCCCGGGAGCTGCTCTTGGTGCTCCTATCATACTTTCACCTGGGAAGCTCATTCATGACTATTAATTGTCGAAGTTCAAGTTCAGTTGGCTTTGTCCTCACTGGTCTCTTCTGACACCCCATCAGGAAGGAATCAGGCACAAATGTCTTCACTTCTAGAAGGGACTGTTATTCTCTAGATATATTAGGCAAGATTCCTTGTACCCTCAATAAAAGTATGATTTTGGAACTTATCTGAATTGTTTCATTGGTAATTGATGTAATGGTCTCTCACAACTTTCTGTATCTTAATCACAAGTCAAAGCTTGAATTATTACCACAGAAGGAGGAAACCGAGTTCTCTTACTCCCCATTGTCCCTGTGATCCTCACTGCTCTCAATTTTTTTACCTCCTTTTATCTTCCCCATATGCACAAGAATATCAGATTGTTTTTACTAAAGCAATATTAATCTTCACATTCTTTAAACTGTGTGACTATTGTTCATTACTGTGCTGCAGTCACTTCCTTTTATAATCCTATGCTTTTCCTGGGTTTCATGATTAGTGATAGGAATATGGAAAGGAAAGCAAAAGAAAGAGCTCCAGAGTCTGAGGTCTCCTAAACTTTTTATCAGAATTTAAAAATCTACCAAGTCATCTTGTTTTTTCCATTCTCAAATACTGAATCCTCTGGGTTGCATTTCCTGCTGAAGCTCTCTGCTGCATGATTTTATTCTGTCATGATGGCTGTGGTCCCAGGGTGTAGCTGACGGCCTGGACTTCTTCCAACACTGAATTTTTGTTGCTCTAATACTTTGTTTACTTTTTTTCTTGGTTCCTTCTCATTGTTTTGTTTTCTTAGTTTATGCTCTGTCTTTTTCCTTGGTTCACTTTCTTGGTTCATCCTCTTGTTTTTTTGGCTCATTCTCTTAGCTTCCTGAAAAACAGTGTGTGGGAGTGAAATTTTTTAAATCCTTGCATGTTTGGAAAGTGTTGTTGATTGATAGCTTAGCTGACCATACAGTTTTGATTTAGGAATTATTATTCCTCCAAATTTTGAAGGAGATCTACACAAATATGCTTAAACAGCTTTTTCCATGGGTGAAAAGTTAATTCAGTGGAGGAAAACTAGCCCTTTCAGAAAATTATGCTGGAGCTATGCTATATTACATGGGAAAAAGTTAACTCAAAATGAATCACAAAATTAAATACAAAATGCAAAGCTATAAAACTTTTTATGAGAAAACATAGTGGGAAATTCTCAGGATTTAGGACAAGGCAAAAATTTCATAAAATTGACAAACAAAAACGTGATTAAAAAGGAAAAATTGATAAACTGGACCTTATTAAATTTATAACCTGCCCTGTGAAAAACTCTGTGAAAAGAATAAAGAGACAAGCTATACACTTGCAAATCACATGACCAACACAGAAATAACATGTAAAACATTATACACATAGAACTCTCAAAACTCAAAGTTTGGGAGGAAAAAAACAATCAAATTTAAATGAGGGGAGAAGACAGGAGGAGTCATTTTAATTGAAGAGGAGTTATAGCTCCTCTTCACATGAGAAAACTGCACATGAGAAGATTACAACATCACTGTCTACGAGGGCGATGTAAATTAGAACCACAAAAATTATCGCTACCCACATAGCAGAATGATTAACACAAAAATAATAACACTAAATGCTGGCTAGGACCACTCATACATTGCTGTGAAAATGTAAAATAATTCAGTGGTTTTGGAAAACAATATAGTAGCTTCTTTAAAAATTAAACATTCAGTTACTATATCACCCAGCAATTGATCTCCTGGATATTCATCCCAGAGAAATAAAATCATATATCACAAAAAAATCAGCGCACATGCTTATACCATCTTCATCATAACCCAAGCAGAAAAAGCCCAAATACTTTTCACCAAGACGAATGGTTAAACAAACTGGACATCCATGGCATGGAATAATATTCAATATTAAAAATGAGTAAATTGTTAATATATCCAACAATCTTCAGAATGTCACGTTGAGAAAAAAAAAAGACAATCCCAAAACATTGCTTTCCATATAATTCCATATATATAACATTTCTGCAAAGACAGAATTTTAGAAATGGATAACAGTGGTTTCCACGACCTAAGGGAAGGGTTGGCACTGGAAAGCAGAGGCTGTGGTAGGAAGAGGTCAAGATGAGCTCTTGCAGCAATGGAAATGGTCTTATCTGGATGGCATCGTTGTCGACGTCACACTGTGAAATCGTACAGGAGTTTGGCAAGATAAACTATTGGAGCAACTGGGTGAAAGGAACAGAGGTCTCTCCATATTATTTCTTAAAAGTTCACGAGTCTACAATTATTTCAGAATAAAATGTTTAATTTTAAGGCAAAGCAAAAAAAAAAAAGAGTAAAACTAAAATATGTATCATTTCCAAAGGGTTAGTAACCTTTATAAAGCCTGTAAGCAGTTTTAAAAGAAATGATCTCTACATTCAATTCATCTTCAATTCTAATGGGCTAGAGCTCAAGCTCCAATTGTAAATGAAATAAATGGTGCTTGTAGCGTGTTACTCTGTCCACAGCACAGTGCTGGGCATGGTAGCTGCCCCAGGCACTACCTCTGTCCTCCAGTAAGTCAGTCCAGGTGACAGCCAGGCCCAAAGCCTGCAACCAAAGCAGCAGCAGTTTCCCCAAAACACTCCCTTAGGTCTAGGCCTCTTTCTCTACTCTAACTTCCCACGGAGCCTGGAATCGCAGTTTGATTCTCTTTCAGTCCCCAGTTCCCATGAGAGGAGAAGAGTGAACTCTGCTCTGCCTCTGCAGCCTGAACCCATCTCTATTAGAATGGTGACCCTGAGACTGGAACAGTGGCATCTTAGGGTTCTACCTCCCACAAGGAGCCTGGAATAGAAGCACATAAAACTACTTACTTCTGCATGCCTAAGAAAGGAACACTCAGAAGTAACCGAAAAGCTATGGGGTGGTCTTTTCCCTAAGCAACCACAAGGTCAGATCCCTGTCTTTCAAATTGACTTTTAAAAACTCTGGCTTAGTTTGGAGTAGCTCACTCCTGTTATATCAGCTACTTAGGAGGCTGAGGCAGGAGGACCACAAGTTTGAGCCTAGCCTGGGCAACTTGGCCATCCCTGGTCTCAAAATAGAATATGTTTAAAAGGCACTCACTGGACAGCACTTGCCTAGTATGCAGGAGGCCCTGGGTTTAAAAAACAACAACAACAAAAAATTTTCATACTTCCCGCCCATGCCAGTCTGCCCTTGTGATTCAGCTGAACCTTCTGGTTGTGGTGGTGTCAGCATGACCTTAAAGAAGCAAGCCCTGCTCTTCCCCAGGAGTTTCACTGGCTACTGCGGGTGACCCCAGGGAGCCTCACTACTTCCCTTCCCTCCAAAGGCTTTGTTCCCAAAGCTATAGGATCAGACACCTTAGCTTATCTCTCAAGTCTAGGTATCTAACAACACTAACCTGCTAGCAAAGCAATGCTGATCATGCAGCCCCAATAAACTGTTAGACAAACCTGTACTTTGTAATAGCATTAAAATAGAAATTTTAAAACAACAAGACAGAAAGCAAAAATCTTAACAGGTTTTTCTTTCACTCTGGTAGATCATTCTGTGTGAACACATTTGGGAATCCAGCAAAATTCAGGGGTCAACACCACAAGTCTCTCCAGAGCATCAGGCATGTCCCATGGGGATATTGATGGATGCTGGTGGACACTGACCTTTATTACATAAGGAAAAAACTTCTATTGGATAAAGAACTCTATTGTCACCTTTAGGATGTGTGGGTCTCACTCTCTTAAGTTGCTGAATCACCATGGGGACTGGATATTTTCAAAGACACTTTCATGTCTAATATTTATTATGTATGTATGTGTCTATTAATGAAGATTCAGGGCAAAGCAAAAGGAATTCTTTGGAAAACTGTGGAATTTAACAGGGTGAATATAAACAACATATACTAAGAAGGAATTTAGGAAAGGGAGGAGGTTGATTTGTCAGGGTTTGAGAGCCAGGCCGTCATTTTGGGCGCCCCAATAGATAGCAATACTATTGGATTTGGAAAAGACACAGAAAGAAATTAAGGGGAGTTCTGTTTCCAAGAACTAAATACTATCAACTTCAGCTAATAGTTGCCCCTTAAAACATAGGAGGTCATTGTTAGGTCATTGTGTATTTAGATCTCATGTGTATCTTCCAGAAACTCATTATAAAAAAGGAAGAACTTTTTTGCAACACACCAGCACACAGGCACCAAGCAAGCTCTTACTTCCCAGTTCTTAAAATCTCTGCTAATTTGATGAATAGTCACAATTGTTTGAGTTCCTTTTGTTCTTCGTGTGTTGGATATTTTTATATGCTTTTTGCCACGTATATTTCCTCCTTTGTGAGTCATCCATTTATATATTTTGCTCAGTTGTCTATTGGAGTTTCACATATTTTTCTTGTCAATATTTAGGGATAGAGATTTTATATAAAGAAGGTATTGTGTACGTGTTTATGGGTATGTGTTTTATTATTCTACTGACACAAGCTCCCAGTTAAACAGCTATTCTAATTTAGTTTGAACCAAAAATAATCAAACCAAGATAAGTTTTAAACTGAGCTTCCCTTGCAGCAGAAAGGGAAAGGGAAAATTGCAAAGCTGCTGAACTAGGGCAATTTTCATTCTCTCTTGGTTTAATGAGATTCTTTTTCTTTTCTCTCTCTCATGAAATAAGAACTGCTTTTCTGTTTATCCACAATTGTTGTGATCAGCAGCAATAATGAACTTGTATTGAAAAGCAAGTGTACCAGAAGCCAAATTGCTTCAGCTAGGGACAATAGGACCAGTATTGCAGTTTGATGTAGGACCCTTGATTCTGTATCGAAATATATTTTCAATCATTTTGATGAAAAGGATGACAGCATTGATGGTATGTGCAGAGATTCCACCTGACCTGCAAGCTCTACCATCTTTAGTTGGTTAAACTGGGCAGGTTCTGAACTCTAAATACGAACAAAGCAAGTTCTTAATTCCAGACAAGCCAAGGCATACAGGTTAGAAGCAAGATCCTACCAAGTCTCCTCTGCTCTCCCTGGCTCCACTGGGAGAAAAGAGCTTCAGGAGGCATCAGTAAAGGATTTCTTAGCAAGGAAGCTTGAGGAATAGGAGAACAATTTTTTTAAAAAATGAACTAAAACTCAGATAGCAAAATTAGGAGTGAATAGTGAGAGCCAGGGACTGACTGTATTGGTGGGAGCCAGAATGGGGAAGAAAGCTCAATGGCTTCAGTGTATAAGACTCTGGAGAGCGGGCGTGAGCATGGAGGTGCTGGGGGGTCACCTCAAGCCCCTCATTTTTCAGCTGAGGAAACAGTTCTGGAGAGGACAGGTGACCCGCTTAAAATCACACACAGTGTGTGGAATAAAAGCGATAGAGCCCATGTCCCCAGATAGCAGCACACTGGCTCTCAAATAATACTGTAATATTCTGCTCCAACCATTTCTTCAGCACCTTTCCTCTGGCTTGTAATGAGAATGTCAAGCTCTGGAGCCAGCAAGGCCTTCTGGGTCAGTAGGATGGTCTCAGTGCACAATGACTGATGATACCTTGTCCTGTGCTTAAGGGTGAGGTCTTCAAAATCCAGAAGGTCCAGGCTGGCTTTCCAGCTCAGCCTACACCAGCTAGGTGATCTTGGGGAAATGACTTGGTCTCTCTAAGTCTCAGTTTCATTTTTTGTGTAAATTAAGGTTGATAATAACAACCTTATCTCAGAGGGCTATTTCAAGGAGGAAGGTAATGCATGTAAGATCTATGGCTTAGTATGTTTCTATGCTACCAACTGACTCTTTTTGGAAAGGAAATGAAGGTTCAAAGAAGATGAAGTAATTTTGCCCAAAGTAACTCATTCTCTAAATTATATATAGCCAGACCCTTAGAACTAGAGTCTCTGAATGGACATACAGTGCTCTTTCTTTCTCGGATGTCATCGCCTTGTTATGCCGGCTCAGATTTCAAGGGCCTAGTGAATGTCATTTGCACAGAGTTCAACATCTGTGAATTATTTTTTAAAATAATAATCTCGGCTATGTAAAAATTACTACAGTCTAATGTATGTAATAAAATGCTGCGAGATCTCAGTTACAGTGAACCCTGCTAGTATGAAATAACAAAAAATATTTTTTATTGTCCAAAGATACCATCAGAAGCAAGAAGAAGGTTCTGCATTTGTAAAGAAGACATGGATGAGCAAGGTTTGAGGAGGCTTGGTCTTCTTAGCTGTAGCGTCCAGACAAACTGCTCCACCTCTCTGCCTGCTTCCCTGCTCATGTAGGAAAGGGTTAGGATCAGTAACTGAGATCTCACAAGGCTTAAAACAAACTAAATCAAACAAAACCTGGGATTAATCCAATAAAGGTGATAGGCCCAGGTAGGAAATATTCCACGGCATTATTGAGAAGGATCTCTCCCCTCGAGGTTAAGGTAAAGAGGAACTTACTAGCTCACAGAAAAGACCTCATAGAAGTCACTGCCTGAGGAACGCCTCGGCTGCCACTGCCAACATTGTCAACTGGCATGACATAGACACTAGTGAGTGGATTTGCTGCTACACCCAAGTATTTACCTTGCAACTGGAATATCCTTAATGATCTCCTCCCCTAACTGTGTTCAAGGGCAGATATTTCCAAAAGGAAATCAACACGTCTGTTGTTTGTATTGCAGTATTGAAGATTCTGGCATTTAAAGGGAAGAGTGCCCCCTAGTGGAAGTATAATCCAAACAGGCAACGAGGTCCACCATTAAAAGCTGTTGGAGACTGATGTTTGGGAGAAATTTCCTGTAATCTCCTTTCAAAAGTCCATTGTGTGTGTGTGCGTGTGTGTGTGTTTTTAATCAAGTCTAAGCGTCCACTGATGCAATACTATAAATAAAAAAAAAGAAGTTTGGCACTAATTTTAAGTTAGGATGAAGAAGACAACAAGAAAAGGGTAAAGGAGTTTCGAAAGAGGCATGGAAACAGGCGCAGAGGAGAGGGCGCAGAGCACGGAAGAAAGCTGGCATGAAAATCCATATTTCTTCTTGATTTAAAAGCTATTTGTCTTTATTCATGAAACAAAATGCTTTAGAGGGAGAGAAATGCCTGATTCCAAAAGAATTCCCACCAGAGGCCCTGTTTTAAGAGGGTCCCTTGGAGAACTCTCAAGATGGCAGATCGAAAGGCAGCATGGTAGAGAGCCTCTCTGAGAAAAACAACTCGGATGCTAGAATCTAACCATGGAGAAGACCAGACAAAAGGAGAGGAATTCTCACGACCCAGGAGAAAACTGAGAAAAAAAGGAAAGAGAAAAAAAGAAAAACACAAACGGAGGGCTGGAGTTGGTCCCATGGTGCGCTGGACGGAGAGCTGGAGCTGGACACACTCCCGTGGACCTGGTCGCTGCTGTACTGGGTGCATCTTCGAGTCGGACGAGTCACGATCCAGCTAAGGTCATGATCTTGCTGATATCCGGGGTTGGTGAGCCCAAGACCCTCGGCGGGAGGAGGCACCGCAACAAGGAGTGGAACCGGCGAGACACCTGCACTGACTCGTGAGTACTGGGAACTGGTCTCATAAAAGGGGTGGCTGGCTTGACAACATATTGGAGTTGGACAGGACAGGCAGCTGCAGTGGCTTCAGTCAGCTGCTCCTGGCCCAAAGCGGACTGGCGGGATTTTCTTGGGCTGCGCCATGTCCCTGGTCAGGACCCAATAGCCAAGGATGAAACTGTCCTGAACCTGTGACATCCGCAGGGCACAGCTAACATGCTGAAGGCACTGGTTGGGGCTTAGAGGGGAGGGGCTGGCCCACATCGCCCCTGTGTGCACCTCACAGATCAACAGCAAACTGGAGAGGGCAGCAATCCTCTAGTCAGTATGCTTCAGAAAAACTATAAGCAATAGGGAAAGGACCTGAGACCTCCACCATTCACCTGTCTGAAAGAAACCAGAAACATGACAAATAAAGAAACAACAAAAAGTCTCCAGGTGCTGATCCAGGGAAAATAAGTCCAGGAGAGGTAAATACAGAGGAGATAGAGGGCAGCAAACATGCAATATTGGACTCAGCCTCAACAGAAATAAAGAAATATCTCTGTGACCTCATCGACAAATTTAAATCTGAAATTCTAACTCAGGTGAAGCAAGATATAAGAAGATTAATAAAATAAATACTAAGCACCTCTCAAGAAGATACAGATGGAAGAATGGAGGAACCCAGAAGAAGCAGAGAAACCTTTGATGAAGAATATAAACAAAATCTAGAATACATGAAAGAGATCCAAAGAAAATACCAGGAAATTAACAACTCCATTGAAAGCTGGCAAAACCTTTTAAAAGAAACTAAAGACAAACTTTCAAAACTTGAAGATAGATTTGCAACATATGATCATGAAAGGAAAGATCTCTTAAAAATAACAAGGAACCAGGAAGCAATGATACAAGGCTAGAAGATGTCAAGAGGATCTATAACTTAAGAATAATAAACATGAGCGAAGAAGCAGGGGCAAATACAAAAGATAATAAAAAGGCTATTCATAGAAATAATTAAGGAAAATTTGCCAAGCACAGGTAAAGGAAATGATATTCAGATATATGAGGCATACAGAACTCCAGCCAGCTACAGTCAAAACAGATCTACACCCAGACATATAATAATCAAGATCCCAGATATCCATCACAAGAACAGAATAATAAAAGTGGTCAGAGAAAAGAAACAGATAACATATAAAGGAAAACACATCCAAATCACAACAGACTTCTTGACACAAACTATCAAATCAAGAAGAGCTTGGAGCAAAGTATTCCAAGCCCTGAAAGAAAATAACCTCCAACCCAGATGATGTACCCTGCAAAACTGTCTCTCAAAATTAATGGAGAAACAAGATGTTTCCATGACAAAGAGGAACTGGGGGAGTTTGTGACCACCAATCCAACCCTACAGAGAATACTGAAGGACATTCTAGAGAGAGAGAAGAAATTCACCAGGATTCCAGGAATAATGGCAGAAAGGCCTCATTGAATGGGGCAGACAGTGGAATGAAGAAGAAAAATAAACAACAATGACAGAAAAATAGCATAGCAGAGATGAGGCAGAGAAGATTGGCTATAGTTTGATTTTATTCTGTTCCAGTCTGTCTACTCATACTAGATTTGAAAGCACAGACAGCTACCCCCAAAATAGCAGTATATACTATGGTAAATATCCTTAATTCTCTATTAACTTAAACTGAAGCCCTACATTACATACACTGTCTTACTATTACTGATCTTATTTAAATCTGGTTTGTTAGATCACTGTTTGTCTTGACTGATTTTATTCAAATCTGATACGCTTGATAGCATCAAGTCTGAGAGTAGAGGCAACTATTCTGAAGACGACAAGATTCAATAGGATTCTCACTCTGGTTGGAATATTAACTGCTATTGAAGTTATATAATGTCTCCAATGTTTTGTTTTTATTAATATTGCTATGTACTGCTCTGTCCAATTATACTATGCCCAGTGATATAGACAATTCTATTGAAAATAACAAGAGACATCATAGTAACTACTTTAGATCACCTAGTATTGTGGTTCTATATGACTTTTTCATTTTGTGTTTTTTCTAGGAATTTGCTTTGTTGTCTTGTTTTGATTTGTTCTTCCCTCTAATACAGAGAGGATAGGTATATATGTAGAGATTCATACATGTGTAGAACTTCTAAACAGTTTATGAGAATTGAATATAGTTACTGTAAAAAAAGAGAGGAAAAGAAAGTATTCTAAAGGATATAACTGCACATATGATTAAGTGTGTAGGATTGATAACTAAATTACTAAGTTTCTGTTAGATAGGTGAACAGAATTGGTTACAGTCTCAGTGTTTAAATGTCCACTTCGTATGCTTTACTTATGTACCTTGAACAACTGCTTCTAAGAGGAAAATATGTAATTGTCAACTAATGACTTCTTATTGTTTTTCTTTTTTGTTTCTTTGAAATTATGTATTATTTCTATCCTCATTTTGTTTGTTTTTATCTTTCTTTAAATAATAAAAAAAGAGGGGCCCCTTGTCATGCATCAGACAGGAAAGGACTCTGCTCTTTCTGCAGCTGCCACTGTGACCAGCACCTCATGGACTGGGAGCAGGTGGGTCTCCTCACTTCACACTGCACTCCAGGCTTTTAGAAGGGAAACATGATGCAAAATGCGAGCTTTGGACAAGTAGGGGAGGCACTGTTCATTACAAAAATACCATCCAGCAATTTCTGTGGCTTTCTTCTAAATGACATCTATATCTGTTCCCAGAGAGCACCATTCCCATTGAAGGGCAGCACAGTGGCTTAGGTGGATGCCTGAACTCTAATAGTCATCTGTTTATAGTGATATGTATTGGAGAAATTAACTCCAATATATATATATCGAACCCATGATTGTAAGGATTCTATTTTTAACACAAGGGAAAAGAGTTAAGTATGTAATGTTAAAAATTATTTAATAAATACAATGTGGAGGAATGACAGTGCTCAAAATTACTGAGGTTTGGAGCACCTTGCAGGATGTGAATGGGTAATAGCTAACTTTACCTCCTTTCTCTTCTCTGAGGACCACAGACAGAGCCACTCATGCATTTACTTCACCTATCTTGCCCTTGTAGTTTGCTTTTTTCCTTTCAACCTGACACATTGCTGCTGCTCAGAATCAATTACAGTACCATGTTTTTGTTCAAGCCTGCTGTTCTCCAACCAATTTAGCAACGGTTCCAAAATCCAGGTCTAGCAAAGGTGTCTCCAGATTGTCCAAATGTCATAAAATGAAGGAATGGCCTCCAAACCAGGTATTTTCCCAGAATCTTCCCACCCTCTCTATCTTCACCTGCAGTTGCTCCTCTTGTGCTAATGACTTGCTGCTGAGGCCTCCACCTCCATCCCCAGTGAGAAAGGTGGATTCAGGCTCCAAAGAGAGAACATAGCACCATCTTCCAATTTGAAGCCTCTTTCTCTCCAATCGAGTCCCTGAAGAGCTTCTGCTGTCTATACCACAGTGAGGCAGAGGGGCAGAGTTGCAGTGAGTACTTTCTTGTCATTCCCAGGGAGCAGTCTACCAGTGTAGGTATAGGCTGTCCCCCAGTGTTCCTTTCAATAGAGCTATGTAGCATTTTCTATTCAGCTGAATAAACTGGAAATGTGTTTTTCTGTCATTTTCCCATTAAAATGTCCTTGCAGGGATGTAGTGCAACACCTGATGTACAATATTTCATACCAGGGAGAGTTCCCTTTGTTCAGGGCTGAGATTCACTTCAGTTCCTGTTTTGATGGCTACCATCCTTGCCCAGTGCCAGGGTGAGCCCCTGATGAGACAGCCAATCAAATGCCAGAACACTGAAGAAGTCAGCAACCCACTGAACATGAAGAGTAGCCAAAGCGTCAGGCCTACTTCCTTATCACAATTGACAAGACTCAAGGTAGATGACTGAGAAGTCCATTTCAGATGGATACAATTGGGCTCTAGTGCTCTTTTTTCTCTATGCCCAGAGTTTGGGAGCATGTACTAACTGGTGTGCTAGGAAATATTTAACAGTAGGCTGCAGTTGGGGAAAGCCCATCTTTTTAAGCCTTTTTCCAATTTGTACAGTATAAATACCATCATCTCAGCCCAATTCAAGATACCAAAATGACATCAGCTGACTCATAAAATTCCTGAAAATTTAATCACCAACTCTTGAAAATCTGTTCAAACCTGCTGCGGCATACTATGCTGCTGCTTAACTGTTATGGCTTGTATCTAGATGTCCCCCAAAGTCTCATGCAGTCATAGGTGGAGCTTTTTAGAGGTGGCTGGATCTAGAATATGTGATGCTGGGATCAAGGGTTTGTGGTTACTAAATTAGTCCAATGATGATTGATTTGGCATAGTTCTGGGTAGGATTAAGTATGCCCCACATTGGATGTGAGTGATACCCTCCCTAAAGGTTTGTAACCTGGATAAGATACAAAAGGAGGGTCCCTGCTTGTAGTTTGCTACCTTCTGCTCTGACGTGAGCTGTTTCTCCTCTGGTATGCTGCTCTGTCATGCCACCCTGACTATGCCATATGACTATGCCATAGCCATCTGACTATGAACTAAGTATCTACAAACTGTGAGCCAAATAAGCCTTTCCTCTTTTAACTTTGGATGTTTGATATTTTGTCTCAGTAATAACAAAAGTAACTAAGACATTAACTCACTTACTGGTTTGTTCTACAGAATTCTTTAGTAGCACATGGCATTTAGGAAGGTTATCTAGTTCCTCTAGCAGGTACTAAGATTACTGACATATTCCTTTACTTTTTCCTGCATCTTTTTAAGCAATCTCTTTTTCTCTGTTTTTCTTCTCCTGGGTCTCATTTTGTCACAAGTCAGTACACAAGGAACTGACATGACACCTTTCCATGATAGCATATTCACTCTGTGATAACTGAAATTCAAGCAGAGTTGAAGCAATCAGGTTAGAGATCAAAGATTCTACTGTTGCCACATATATAGTTCAATTATAAAAATGTATCTAAGGCACAATAATTAGAGTTCTAAAGCTGAATAAAACACTGTCTCTGCCTTTTGGAACTCACGACAAATGGGAAGATGGTAGATGTCTCTATTGTGGACATCACCAGTCAATTACAAATGTCACATGCAATTTTTTCACCTTCTTTAATGCAGTAGTCCAGGCAGTCCTCAATGGCATGCAAAAATGGAATATTTTTACATTTTTGAACTTATTTCTAGAACCTAGTGGCTCCCTGAGCTTCTGGAAACCTATATCCCTGACCTGGAGTAATGCAAACTTGATACATATTTTTATTGTAATTTTTTGAGGCTATGTAGTCCAGGCTGGACTCAAACTCACTATATAACTGGCTAGTATTAAACTATTAATCCTCCTGCCTCAGCCTCCAAAATACACACTATACCCAGCCAAACTTTGTATTCTCTTTAAAGAACATTTAGAAAGGATCTCAATGAGAAGCGTCCAATACAAAGGTTGTATAGTATGAATCAGGCTCTGCAGCCCCAGACTCCACCTTCCCTTATACCACAGACTTAAGTCCCCATAAGATTTATCTGGTGCACAGACTGACAGTGAGGCAAATGTCACAGGAATAGAAAGGAAGCTCAGCATGAGATGAAGTAGCTGAAAATGCTGGACCAAACAGTCTGATCAAAGAGCCCTTACTTCTTTTGGCCAGCAGTGCAGCATGGTTCTGAGAGTAACATTCCCTACTTCACAGTGAGGTGTTGCCTTTTCTGGATTCTGATCAAAAGGCAACAAGCCACTGCCTCACTATTTTGCTGGTAAAGTCATCACTCAATCACAGCATCCCTGGGGAAGAGGAGAGGGCTAGCGATCTAACCCTTGCTATTTTATTTTTAGAAACATGAATGAGCTAGTCAGTTCTGGAGGAAGTCACGAAAGAATCTCTGAATCAGATGGTATTTCACCCACCCTCACAGACCAGATGACTTATGCTGTCATCTACAAATCAAAGAGTCCCCCAGACATGCTAAATAGGACACAAAATGGCCTACTGCAGCTCCAGGGCAGAAAACACAAGGAGTACATGGCACACTGCAGCTGATGGCCTCAGCCTTCTCAGCAAGGGTAAGAGTATGGGGGAAGGCAGATTGTCCTGTCCCAGAGAGCCCAGATCTTAGTGCCAACAGGTGAGGAAATGGACCCGCCATGTGTCCCTCTCAGTTAGAATCAGGGCTGGTGCCTAAGGTGGAGGCATTTGTTTCTGTGAACCAGAGCAGCTTATACCAGCCCTGACCTGCCCGCTTCTTTCCCATGATACCCCACTTCCAGTTTCCCTGGCTCAATCCCAGATCCTCCTCCCAGCTGTTTCTCTAAGTCCCCATGACTCAGCCACACCATTTCCTAGTACTGCCAATTAGAAACAAGGGGAATGGGTTTTGACCTGTCAATTTCTGTGTCTCACATAGCTGCAGGCAACTGTGGGTACTGAGTCTTACACCACTTTATTTCCCTCAGCATCCTTGGAGCATAGTAAGATCTTTTGCCTTGGTCAGTTCCCATAGGATTACCCCCAGTGCTGACGTGGACCTCGCCTTTCATGTTGGGTTTCCAAGGATTAACACTGCCATGACCTATGTATATACTGCAGCTAGAAAACTTCATGGCAGATATTTTGATGGGATTCATGCAGACAAAGAATGCTCTGTGCTACTTTGGAATCACATCATTGAAAAATTCTTATTTTAATTCTTAGGTGGCCCTTAAACTGAAGACCCTCGGTGTGACACAATTACTCGGCATAGAGTGAAACTTTTTCAGGGACAGAGCACTTATTCCATCAAAAGGTAGAAAGACCCCTCTTTTCTTTTGACTGTTGTAACAGTTGAAATTTCTATTTTATCAAGTGCTGAAATGTCTCTTATACCATACCTATCCTGGTACTACCCCATTCCTTGGGGACACCTGATAAGTGTTTATGAAAAATAATACATATAGCTGAATGTTTTGCATTATAAAAATGTGGGTTAGGATTGGTTTAGAATAATCTAATTTCCTAATAATGAAGATTTATTTTGATTGAAGAAAACATAATGCAAGTCCTAACCAACTCCTCTTGCCTTCTTCATCTCCAGTTTTTCAGGAACAGCAGGCCTCTGGCTGGCTGGCTGCACAGCAGCCTCCCCCATTTACATGCAGCAAGGGCCATGGTCTCGTCCTTTCTCCAGGACACCCTAGAATCAGCACTGGCCAAGCTAAATTCATCATGGGGACTGAGGTCACGTGGCCAACAGGACGTGGGTGGGTGTTTTGAGGAGTCTCTGTGTATGGCTCTTCGTCTGAAAAGCCCAGCTGTGTTTCAAGGGTGGACAGAACCTATACAGAGGGAGAGAAACTGTATGCTGTCCCTGTCAGCGTGGACTGACGGTAGGGGGAGCCAGGTTAGTGAAGGTGTGGAAGCCTACAGCATCTCAGTTATGACACACGAGGGAACGTGGGGACAAGGGAACTGGTAATTAATTTTCCATTCAAGGCTTTTTATTGATAAAGAGATAATGGCTACTTATTACCTGATCCCTAAAATGTCTGAGGAGATTGATGTCAGGCTCTCAGGTTACTTTAGGGAGGAAGAATTACAGTCAGAATTACTTACCTCAAAGAGCCAATGTGGTGACCGTGTGAGACTGCTAACTAATTGCCTATAAACACTAAGAACTGATTAACAGTCTGGTTTTAAGTTTTTAGCTGAGTGCCAGGCACTGCCCTGAGCACTTTCCATGAATTAGAACTTTTCATCCTCAAAATAGCTCTATGAGGTATACACTATCACCACTCCTAGGAAATCAAGACATAAAGGACATAAGATGTCACCCATGACACAATCTAGAAAGTGTCAGGCAGACTGTGAGCCCTGCTCCTCACCTTCACTACCCTGGTGAAGTGGTCCTACATAATTCTCTGTGATTCACAGCAATCTGGGTTTCATACGCTTGCATACAAATAGGTATGATCATACTGACATTGTACATTTTGTCCTTTTAGTCTGGTTTATCTTTTGCTACTGATTATTCATAAGTATAAAGATTAACCTTGCAAGGTTAGATTGGGGAACCTGACCAGGCAGTGACCTGTATGGTCCAATGAGGATACAGGTCAAAAGATACTGGAGAATGCCCTCGACCTTCCCCAAAGGGCAGAAAGTGGTGGCTTAAGGCATTTTGGGGATGCCACTTCAACATGATCTTGGAAACACAGAGGCAAAATCATCTTCCACAGACAGCTCTCTGAACCCTTGTGCCTGGAGGAGACCCAGCACCTCAGCTGCGCAGCGGACACCTGTGTCTAGACTCTCACACATGCTAGGGCCAGTTAGAGCCCAGCAAACCTCCAGCATTTCCCTGTGGCAGAGCAGCTGGGTGTAGAGACTTGGGCAGCAAATCCTAAAGTATGAAATGTAAAGACCTGATGAATCACAGAATAGAGTCTTCTTCTTTTCATAGAGGATAAAACTGAAGCTAGAAGTTATTTCCTGGAGATCACACACTTAATTAATGCTTTGGCCACCTTTGTTTCCCTGAAGTCAAGCATAGGAGGTACTCATGAAAAGTGTACGGTCTGTAGGAGATGAAGCAGGCTGCTTAACCTATCTGATTTCAGCATATCCATTGTGAAATATGGAAAATAGCCTGTTCTGTGTGTCTCACAGAATCATTGTGAGATGAGATCACAAAAGATGAGTCCTGTCCTCCATTTTCCTTCCAGATAAAATCATTACTGAGCAAGAAAGAGTGCATATTGTCATTCATCTTTCTCTTTGCCTTTTGTCTTACAGATTTTGAAACAAAGCCTCAGGTGACTTAGCCAAGACCAGATGCAGGCTTTGGCTGGAATAGAAAACCACAGAGCAGTGGTAGTGAACCTGAAACGATGGCATGTGGCACAGCAATGGGCTGTTTTCATCACTGAATACTCTAAACATTTGCCATCATCTCCAGAGAAGAACGAATTAGGCAGCTTGGTGGGGTCGTGCTTTTTATGTCATTTTTCTTTTAGCTGATCTTTCCTGGAATAAGGAGAAAAGTTAGGGATACAATCATCCTTGACACTTTTTTTTTAATCCTTGACACTTTAGAGGTGATCTCAATCAATCACTGCATCTTAGAAATGAAGACCTAAAATTAAAATCAAAACTTGTTCTAAGTCGTATGGGGCTGGTTCCCATCTACTCTCCTGACACCAGCTCCTTTCATCAATTACCTTTAGCCTTGGTTCCTGTGTCGATTGTCAAAGTCAATCCAAATTTCTGAGACTGGCATTACATTTTTCACATTACTCATCACTCAAACTGATGACTTTCTACAGCACTCACTACATGCAAAGTGCTGTTACACTATTATGTGTGAGCTAGTACTGCAATTCTGAAGTCAGAAATAGAAATAGTAGTACAGTCAGACACCCCATAATGACATTTTGACCATTGCCTACTGATGTTGCAGCCATCTTAGTTTGTGTAAATATGCTCTGTTATATTTCCACAGTGATGAATCGTCAAGGTACGGCCCCCTCTTTAAGTAGCACATGACTGTACATACATTTGTGTGCATACTAATATTTTCAAACCACAGTAAAGTGAACCCAGAAGCAGAGACTAAGTAGAATTTTAAAAGCTGTATATTTTAAAGAAACATTAAATGATAAGTAAACATGAGCTGATGAGGGCAGTTATTACTAAGTAATATTTTTGAGTACTTACTGTGGGCCAGGCAGTAGGTTGTTCATGTTCCTTGGATTATTTAAATGTCACAGGAAACCTATGTATCACATTATAGCTCACTGACGAAACCCATTTTACAAAAGACAAAACTGAGGACTAAGAGGTTAAGCAACTTGACTGAAGTCAGAGACTCAGAAGTAGTTACACTCCCAGGAACCTAGACATGTCTAATTTCTGGGTCCCTGTACCTCACTGCTCCACTCTGCCCCCTTAGTGGTGACAGTGTAAGGAGTGTCAGGGAGTGTCTCACAACATCTCTTCTATCCTCACAACTTCGGTCTCCTGGTTGTACAACACCAAGGACTCTAGAACTCAAACACCTTAAATGTAATGAGTGGAGATGTCCTTTAAAATTCCAAGTTTTAAACAAGAAAAAAGAGAGAACTGGTCAAAAGGTATAGGCTTTCAGTTATGATGTGAGTAAGTTCTAGAGACCTAAAGTTCAGCAGGGTGGGCGAGGGGCGTAGCTCAGTGGTAGGTAAGTGGAGCACTTACCTACTTACCATGTGTGAGGCCCTGGGCTCCACCCTTAGCAACACACACACGCGTGTGCACACACGCACATGCACACACACACATGCACACAATAGCATGATTTTAGTTAATGGTAATATAATGTACATTTGAAATTCATTAAGAGACAGCTCTTAAGAGTTCTCACTACAGAAAATAATTTTAAAAGGGATTGTGGAAATCATTTCACAAAACAGTATGTGTCAAGTCTTCATGTTATACACCTTAAATATATACAATTCCTATTTGTTAATTATGCCTCAACAAAACTGGAAGAAATTCTGAATTTTGCTTGGACAGTTTAACTGGAAGAATCTATAGAGCTAATGATGAGATGATGTCTCACCCCAGCATTCTTTGTGCTTGTGCTGGCTGGAATTCAAATCCCATATGAACCAGTGGTAAGAGTCTCTGCTATAGTGTCCTGTCCCAGGTCCCAAAGCACTTCCCTGTACCTTCTCCCTGAATTCCCACTGCGTCCCTAAGATATGTTATTAACCTCATCTTTAAATAAGCCAAGACCATAGTAGAATTAAAGAGACTTGTCCAAGGTCACAATGCTTGTACTTGATCAGTTGTCTGTTACAGTAATGTGTTACTTCTAAGTAACATCACTTAATCTTGGCAAAAGATGATTCTTTGCCAAATTTCATTTCCCTTAGCTTTTCATGGTATTAGAAACAGTTACTGCACTAGAACCACATAAATGGTCAGTGCACAGGATCATTAATTGCAGTGACTCACTGAATTCAGATGTCTTCCCAGAAGGCTGAGGAGCCCTATGAAGGCATTTTGAACTGAAAGGATTTGCTATAAGGTGACTTCACCTGCATGTTTAGCCATTGCTACAAATTTTGCTTCAAACAAAGGGTCTATCTTAACACAGCTGGTATTCCAGAGCAATCAGAGATTAGAGTAATTTCTCTTTTTCTTTTTTGATTTGGAAACAGACTAGGCAGGCTAATAACCCACACAAACTACCCCTCCTTTCCCCAGTTAGTGATGTAGTGACAGAGGCAGCTCTGCCCTTCTTGCTGGAACATGATCACCTGGCCATCGTGACACAGGACCAGACCTGCAGCTTGGAGGACAGGCCAGACTAAAACTACCCTGGAGCTGCAGCTGCTTTTTCAAATAGAGACAAACCACAGTTCTCATCAAGCGAGCAGGGAAGGCTAAAAAAGCCTCAGGTCATATTCTGAGTGCCCTTGGGCAAACTCACAAGAACCCTGTCCATAAAACTGCTCACCCAGAGAAAACGATCGAAGATAAGCAGCCCATGCTCAGAGAGCTTAGCATCAAGGGGACCCCAAGCACACATACATGATAGCTGTGCATGTGGGGTTTGCTCTCAGCACTGCCAAGATGAGGGACGGGACAAAGGTGTGAAATGAATTCCCCATCAACACAGACACGCACGCATCAGCGCGCGCACAGACACATGCACACACACACACACACACATGCAATTTTCTTACGTCATGGTTACCCAGGCAACCTAATATGAGTCATCAAATCTCAAGGTGGATTAAAGGAGGAGCAGAAAAAGGTTTTTGTTTGTTTCTAGCTTTTTGTCTTCTTTCCTCTTAATTGCTTGGTCTGATGTTGATAATACCCAAGTAACTCTCCTACTCTCAGAAATCCTAAAATGGATGTGTTTAGCTCATTTAATCTTAGAAAGTAATTCTGTGTGTGTGTGTGTGTGTGTGTGTGTGTGTGTGCACGGGCGCACATGTATCTTTTGTACCAGTTTGGGGAATCCAGAGGTTGGCAATAATGCCACAAAGATAGAGGTTCAAAATGATTGCATGAATTACGAGGGTACAGGTTTAAAAATTATATCCTTTCTGGGAGGAGTCTGGTCTCCGTGGAGAAGCCAGCCCACTTACCCCATTCTCACAGTATCTAAGCAAGCAGGCCTCAAGGAAGCGGTGACTCTCAGGTTTTCCATTTTGAGACTTGATAGTGCTTCACAGCCCCTTGACTGTGCATGCCAATACAAGACCTCTCAGGAGGACACATGCCAGAGGACTTCACCAAGAGCAAAAGTAAGTCAACAAAGAAACACAGGGTTGTGGGGTGGGAGTGTAGGTGCACAGTGCTAAAAACTAAGACCAAGATTAGTACACTCCTCTCAGGATCCAGAATCTTCCTGGATTTACTCATGGGTACCTGGAGAGGCATCACCTGCTGGGATCAGAGGTAATTTTTTTCCAAGGTGGGGGACAGGCACCAGAAATGGGGCTTGCCCTGTGGAACACTTATTCCTAGTAGAAATGGCCATGGATTCAATAACTTGCCAATGATTGATTATAGGTGAAAGCAAGTGAAGGACAAAAAGGATTCCTGGGCACCAATCAACCCAACCTCTTTAGCTCAAAACTCCCCTTTGTCTTTGTCTTTGTCTTAATATGACAGACCCAAGGTTGCTTTTGTAAAAGTGGAGATCATTGACCTTTTAAAGTTCAGCAGAAAATAATGCCATTTGAGGACAAGACCAAAGAAGCACAAACAATTCTGTTACAGCTCACCTCACCCCACCCACAAGGTGTACCAAGCTGTCAAGACTTGTTGTCATCATCATCATTGTCATCGTCATCATCATCAGCTGTTTGGAAAATCCAGCAGAGATCAGAAAAGGACCACTTCTGTAGCAGAATGATTCCTACTTGGGAAATTTTAGGCACTGGAGCAGCACAAAACTATTTCCACAGTGCTCAAGAGCAGGGTGGGCATTGAGAAAAAACTGTGGAAGTAGTATTCATTTCCATAACCTTCCACTCACAGCCTTCTAATATATAATAGGCCACCAAATAGTCCACTGTGGAGCATGACACCTCCTGGGGCACATAACCATTCCTTTCCCTCCACTTCCACAATGAGAGAAGGCAAAAGAATCACTCCTATTAATGTTCCCAAGTACAATCTTTGCTTCTTCCCACATTCCCATGCAATTAGGCCAGAACGGTGCGCTTAGCAATTATTCTAATCAGCTTCCCCATTCTGTTCTGTTCTGACCAGCCCTGCCCCTGATCTCACTAAAAATGAGGGTAACGTAGTGACCACTTACCATGGGGATGATCCTGGAAGGTGCCCCAACACCTGCTAGCAGGCCTGGATTTACTATAGGTAACTCAGACAATACAGACAATTTTTTAAAGGAGATTTCTAGAGGTCACCTATCCCCTCACTTTAGATAAGGAAAGATGACCAGAGAGAAAAAATGACTTGCCCAAGGTGACATGACACCTTACATGGCAGAGACAGAAGCTGACATTTCTGACTTTGACCTGAGTGCTCATCTGTAGAACTCAGTAAGGTCTGAAGGGAAAAGGAAGTTTCAACCCAACTCCCTCCTTGGATAAGCACTGATTATTATTAGCAACAAGAAGGATGCATATGAGGCTAGAAAAGCAATGGGTCAAGCCACCAAAACTATAGTATAAATAAATATCCCTGATCAGTCAACTGTGAATGGAAGCCCTTGTTTGGTGGGTTGCCCATGTCCTAGGGGGTAGGAGAGAGTCCCCTTAAGGACTGAAAGAGAAAGGACAAATAATCCTGGGCACAGTGCCACTTATATCATAGCTATGCAATTCCAAGTGAAGAGAATGATAGGAAACTTCCAGAATTCATGATGGGTTTGTTCAGGCAACTAGCCAGTCATCTGCCAGAGATTTAGTGATCAGTCTCCATTTTACCTCCTGTTGGCCCATGTGACCTTGACTGATTCCCCAGGAAGTGTGACCTGCAGAGCCTCCAGCCCACTAAACACCCACACCCCCTAGCAGGGAAATTAAGTGACCTTGGCCTTTTGAAATTACCTGCTGTAGCTCTTGGCTCTGTTCTGTTTCATTTGCATGACTCCCCATCTCATGACATTTCCCATTCACAGTTATTCTTATCAGCCTCATTTCCTATGACTTTGAAAAGATCCTATGGCCACCTTTGAATCAAAAATAAAAATACCAAATTACACGTACCCTGACATAGCAGAGATCTCAATTTAATCTGTGTTTAATCACATGAAGGTTGGAATAGATAGATTTTTTGTGTTTATTGTCACATTCTATTTTCAGAAAAGAAGTCATTCTATCTTGTGAGATCATTGGAAACTATTTTGCTCTGAAAAACTCCCAAAAAGTGTCACACACACACACACACACACACACATTTTTATTTCTTCCTACCTATGTTAGAACTATAACTGAGCTGCTTCTGGTCACATGGAGAGAGAGCATCAGTTTTCTAGGACTGCTAAACTTCTTTGACTACTAAATTTGGGAACACACTAGCAGTTTCCTTGAGTCCTTGATATGGGTACAACTGAGATAGTTCCAGTGGGGAGGTAAATGGCTGGGTTACATTTTCCTGGTTGCAAGTGTGACTTTCTTTCCTACCTTTCTTCTTAGCCTTTCTGCTCCACATCTTTAAGTGTGTGCTCCGAGTTTTGTATCCAGTATAGATGTTCTTAGCTTTGCCCAACGCCCCAGGACCCATTAGTCCATTCCACCTTACAAGACTTCCCTCATCTTTGTGGATTCCTCTAAATTCCAGTTATTTTGTCCTTCTATGCCTTAATATACCATTTCATTTGCTGAAACTGCCTTCAGACTGCTTCTGGAATGATCTTTTTATCTGTCATTAGCATGGTGCTAAATGATTTCTCCTAAAACCATGGTTTGGTTAGAGGTTTCTTTGGAAACATATATCCCCCAAGGCTAATGCTGAAAAATAGGATGTTCAAACATTCCTCAGGGATTTCAAGCAAAAAAGGAGCCTACACTGTTAGGTGAGACTGCAGAGAAGGTCAAATAATGTTCATTTAGTTCCTAAAGAAAGTCAGCTTGTGGTGCTGGTTCTGGGCTAAGAAATAATTTTGATGAGCCATGTGCAGTGTGTACATGCTGGCTAATGAGCTGGCATTGAGGTAGGAGAGGAAAATAAAGATAGATAAAAGGGGATAAGGAAACTTACAGTATTAAAATTGTACTTTTCTAAGGACACAAAAGTTATTTATGCTTTTTTTTCCACCCCCTTCAGAATAATAATAAACAAATCTTTGGGCCTGTGCCCTTCAGCTGTAAATTGTGTTCCTTCCTACCAACCTCCATCCTCAGGAGATGAACTATTATTTTTATCTCTATTTTATTCATTTTTATTGGTCTATGTTTGTGGTACTTAATAATTACACAGGAAGCACATTATTAAAAAGAGAACAGCATATCTCAGTTTCAAACTCATGTGAGTGTTATGCATTTTAACAAAGCCCTACAAACCCTGACAGACACAGAATACTCATCTTAGATAACCAATCTTAGAGACACTGTCACGTCCCCATAAACATGCACAGTTTGAGGTGACAAGAAGCAAAATACTGCTTTCCCTCTTGAGGTCCCATACTTTGTTTCTTTGAGTGTGTACTTCCAAAATTCTGCTTGATAAACCCCATTATACCTTTTACTCATCCGTCCCAAAAATTCTTTTTCTGTGATGGAAGTCAGAGAACCTGTATCCTGTCTCATGGGTAGAATGAGTCAAAGTTTCCCATCTTCACTGTAGGGACCTTTTTGGACCATGTCTGGTGACAGCAGTACAAGTTCCCTTCTGATACACAGTTCCTGCTTCTAGAAGCTTCTCCAAGAGCCACCGTTTGTGTTTATTTACACTTTTCACTCCAGAAAGGATGCCTCTGTCCTGATATCAGGCCATGTACGTGTACTTTGTGCACATAAACTGTGACCATAAAAGGTATTATAAATTTGACTTTTAAGCACGTGGAAAACAGTAAAGCTCATGGTGAAGTGGGCAGGATTTAGAGTCCAGATTGAAACTCTTACTCAAACACCAGATATATGTATAACCTTAAACAAATTATTTTAACTCCCTGAAATCTCTATTTACTCATCAATAAAATGTGAATTAAAATAGGAAGTGATTTATACAGCTGTGTGGGTTAATTAAAGGTTAACACTTAATTACAAACCGAAAAGACATAAAACAGAGTTAATACCCTAAAAGCACTTATTTTATGCCAAGTTCTACGTCTGAGCACCTTACATATACTAAATCATTTTGTGTTTCTATTATCTCTAAGGGGTCGGTGCTGTTATAACAGACACACAGAGATTAATTTGTCCCTCCTCCACCAACACCCCTTAGCTCTGGGCAAACTGTGGAATGTGAGGGGCTGCTTTCCTATACCTTAGAGGCAGGGAGACCCTTGGGACATTTGGTCTTTGTCTACATCACTTCAGGATGAGCAGTTACCCAAAGATCTTAACATCTGTTCCTATGAGGTTGTTCCAGTGTCCTGCAATGGGCACAGATTCTAGAGTGTGTGCCACGCTGTTCTGTTGGCCTGCTGAAGAATTTCATGAGACACTACAACAGTGCCAACACAATAATGCTAAGGTGAATCTAATTTTTCAGAGATGAGGCCCTGTAAAATTATTTGGTCTGGTTACCAACATAAAGGTAGCCCTATTGGACCTCCTGTTAGAAAGTAGCTGAGCTGAGAGTGGCCCACGTGCTGCTTCTAGTCCCCCTGAGCTCCACATGCAGAACTGGTAGAGCTATTATTAGATCTTCAATGCCTTGGGGAGTTTGAGCTAAAAGAAACCCATGATAAAGCAAATTTGTAAAACAAAATGAGATTTTTGCCTCTGTTTATGTCTTAATTCAGGTTTTATAAAAGGAAGTCTAGCTGTGAATAATTAAAAATGAGAATCAGTGGTTGTGGCTGGGGAATTGCTTCTCAGGCTGGCTGGTATCTTAGTGAAAGGACAAAGCAGGTATTCTACGACAAAGAATTTGTCTAGTCTTTGTCTAGGTTCCTGGGAGGGAGCTTGTTAACTCTCCGAATTTCCCAAGTAATAGCAGTGTCTTTGTTACTGGGGAGGCAGTCCTGGGAACCACATCTGAGTTTATGCTAACAAGAATGTCACCAGGAACCCAGGTCCTAAGACTGTGAAGTCCCAACACCCTGAAAAATAAGTGACACACCTCAATTCTTTGTGTCTCTGATGAAAGATTTCAGATAAGGCACGGAGGCTGTTTTATAAAAACAGTGGAGTGAAAGCAAGAGAGAGAACACATTTTCAAGCACGAAGGCGGGCAAGCACCAAGATGGCCGCTGCATTCAGTGAGCTCTCAGGTTACACTCACATGATTAACTGGGTCTTTCAAGGAATATCCTTTCTTTCCTGTAGGTCATTGTTCTTTTACTAGGAATATGGCCTGTGTTGATCTACTTCAGAAGTCTTCAGGTAGATGCTTTCCATTTACTTTGTTTTGAGACCTTGAGGTTTTTCCAACTCCTAATCCATGATCTGGACTTTATATGGGCCCTAGAACTTATCAGCATGTTTAGAGGACGTTACATTCTCTCGAGATAAAATTTAAAACCACAAATTTGCATGGATTTTTTTCTATAGCCAATGATTAAGAGATCAAAGGGGTTAAAAAAAAAAAAACAGGAAAAGCATCCTGTCCTCTTTGCTTTTCAAATAGCCTTCATCTGCCTGTCTCCCAGCCTGCTAACATCTAACTTTCTGCCTAACAAAGTGAATATCCTCTAAGAAGTTTCAGCATGAGGTTGGCCATGCCAGAAAGACCACCTGTGTGACCAGTGGTTGGGAAGGTGGAAAGATTGAGATCATATGTGTGATCCATGATCCTTAACCCCAATATTTGCATGGCAGTCAGCTTACCAACACTGTAACAAATGCCTGAGATAATCAGCTTCTAACAAGGAAAGGTTTATTTTGGTTCACAGTTTTGGAGACATTAATCCATGTTTGATTGGCCCCACTGTTTTCACGTCTGCAGCAAGGCACATGGGGTGCATGTGGTAGAGCAAAGCTGCTCACTTAAAGGCAGAGAGGTGAAAAAGAGACAAGGCTCCCACAATTGTCTTTGAGCACAGGTCTCCAGTGATCTAAATAAAACCTTGCCCTAGACCCCACCTCTTAAAGGATCCATTGCTTTCCAGTGTTGCTCTGGGCTGTGTCCACCAATCCAGATCGAAACTATAGCAGTTTGGCTTAGCTTTCCTAGTTGGTGATCATACATTGATTCACAGAGATATGATGCATTCTCAAGGCATGAAGTCTTTGCCCATGGGATCTTCTCAGATTTTGCCCTATGAGTCTATTCATTTGACTAGCCCTGATCCATATCTTTTACTATGAAATGGTAGTGGAAGTACTGTGGATTCCTGAATGCTCTCAATCATTATAATGAATTATCTCATTCAAGGAGAGGTAGGGGGGACTGTTCACCTCCACCTCTGATTTGTACCCAGTTGTTCAGAAGTGTATATCCTGAGACCCTGGAGTTTGTGAGGAGAGATATAGGGTACTGTGCTCCTAGTCAGGGCGTTCTGCACCAGCTCTAGTAGTATAGCAGATGAGAAGTGCCTGACTCTATTTTTCCTTGTGCCTGCTGGAAGGGGGATGAGGCATGACCAGCAGTCAGTATACACTTCCCCTTGCCTCCCTTTGGTGCTCTTGTAAACTGTTCATTACTTCTCAGGTTGTATGGGACCCCAAATTCCTGTAAATATATTTGGGATTTTTAAAATCTTAAATGTAGACAGAGAGGTTGTTTCCAAAGGACAATAAACACTCAGAGCTGTTAACAGGGAAGGCTCCAGAGACTAGCAGCTAATGAAGACAGAAACTGACAGAAATCAGCACTCAGTAGAGTCCATCTACAGTGTCCAGCACAAGCTGGCATTGGATGTAATGGTCAGAAGTTACAGTGACCAGCAGCTGGCTACATCAACTGTTGACATCCAGCATTATGCAGTGTCATCTGGTAACATCAGAACTGCTAGCAGAACTTTACTTTTTACTGATTCATGATTTCCATCTGAATAAAGCAAAAGAGCCCTAGGCTTTTTCGCAACAGTAGTTAGTGCCAGAATTGAGAGTCCTGTCCCAGGAACCTGTGTCAAGCCAGGAAGGAGAGCAAAAAGGCAATTGGGCAGTCTAACCTCACTCCATGGTTCCAGATCTTCCCCCTCCATCCTGGTCTTGATAAGCACCAACCTTGCCACAGTGTAGAGGCTATGTTTAAAACAGCACAATGTCTTTGCAAAGATCTCCAAGCTTTTTTCTTATTCATAAGCCTCAGTTATTATCTACTGACAAATGGAGCAAATAGCAGAATAAATGCATGACCATGATATATCCCATGCTTACATTTATAGTCTTTTCCAAGGACCTCACATATATGCACATATCCTCACGGTATTTCTAACAGGATGAGGTCTCCTGAGTTTGGATTAGACAGGACTCTGTCCAGTAGACTTTCTTGGTCATAGGATAAAGTGGGAATGTCATAAAAGTGGAGATAAATGTTCCATGTCTTGGTCGTTTCTGAGGTTGCACTCCTCTAGAGGTGGACAGACTACTGGTCAAGTCATCCAGTGTTCAGAAGAGAGCCTGAAGCCCAGTGGGAAGATGAATGGTGAGTGAAACAGGAGTCAGAGGAAAAACCCAATCAAACAGACTGAAGCAAGACTCCAGACAAGTAGGCATACCACAGCTAAGGGCAGCAAGTGATGCCAGATCTTACCACTCTGGGCTCTTGTCCACACTTCAGGCTGAATTCTAGACTGGAGAGGAAGGGGATGGAAGTACATCCATCTGAGAAAATCTATGGCAAATGGGTCTGCCAAGAACATCCTCATGTTGGAATTTCCAGCTCATACATCATCCCTTCAATTGATGAACCTAGTGAAGTGTTGGCACCTGACCCACCAAATTACCTGTTGACTTTAATCAATTGGAGGCATCTGAATGGTTCTGCAGTGTAAGAGAACATGGAATAGTACATTCACTGAACCCCCGAGTTAGGCCAAGCCTTATGATGTCTCTAGCTCTGGATAGATGAGATGAAAAGTACTAAAGAAAGAATTTCTAATGGCCCCTGCACTTCCTTCTTCCTTCCCTTAACAACCTCCTGTCTCGTCAATACACTACTGTAGCTCTTTTTAAAAAAAGTATTCTTTTCTCCATGTCGTTTCCCACAAATTAAACACATCAGAAAGCTGCACTCTGCTTCGTTAAAGTCCACGGTGTACCTGTATTTCCCAGCATTGGAGATGCCAATTCATGTTCAATGAAGCAGGTTTTGGTTAGTCCTATAAATTAAGATATACAACGAACACATTTGATTAGAATTGTCAACATAGTACCAAATCTAGGCCAAATGAACACAGTCTCAATGCCCTTGTCCTAGAAATTTAAACTTTTTGTTGAGAAAAACATGTATTTCAGCAAGAATGAAGAAAGAGCGACAGGTGGGAGCTGCTGGAGAACATATAGATACCGTTTCCTGGTGTCCATAATCACCATGGCCCGCATTGATCAGGTAATGACAAGGAGAGCTAGTCTGATTCCAAGAGAAGCCCCACAGAAGAGGAAAAGAAGTACTTAATTTTTATAGACCTGTTGGGCAGTGCTCAATATTAATATATCATGCTGTCAGTCTTGTGTGCTTTTTTTGTTTTAAACTCAAAATGAAGAGCTATGACCGGCTCTTAAATAAAATCCCAAGGAAAGCATATGGCATTTCCACATCCTGCCCCCTTCCATTCTATTCTAATTAATGACAGCACAGCATTTGTTGAGCAGTCTCCTGGCCTTGTTAAATGGTGACAAGTAAAATTTTGGAAATATGTATTCATTTTAAAGATTTTTTTAAATCACCCTAATGAAAATATCATCCTTCTTTTTCCCTCATGCATCAGGGATCTAAATTAGAAGCCACAAATAAATCTGGATGATGACCCTGCTCACAGCAATTTTGTTCTTTCCAGCCCTGTGATCCCATACCACCCCCAGTTTTTCTACTGAACTTACAATTTGGTTGCTAGGTCAGCCGAAGGTGAATGGTTTCCTGTGTGGGTGTGACAGAGTGGTTGCAAAATGTGTATCTTGCCTCAGTTCAGCACATGGTGCCCCAGCTGTCAGGGTAGGCAGCATATTGGAGGCTGTGATTCAGGAGGGAGCATAGGATAAATTGCATTGTCAAGCATGGTATTAAATGGCTAAGGCTGTTGAGCAGTTGCTTCCTTATTCTGCTTTCTTCTTGAAATGAATCTATTCCACTGGCAGGCACTAGAACAACTCTGCAATCTTAACAGAACTGCAGAGTGTTCAGTTAGAAGTCATTTGGACTATTGGCTACACTTTAAAGCCAAAGAGATTTGATGCCCAGAGTAAGAAAGACAGTGCTGTTTGTTTGTATGTTTGTTTGTTTGTCATTTTATTGTTTGTAGGGAGGCAAAGTGGAGAGAATTTCAATCTGACCTATGAAATAATGCTGACATTTTAAAAGGAAAATGGCTAACTGAATCATAAATGCAAAATAAGAACATTTTAATGGTGCGTGAAGAGAAAACATTCAAATCTGATAGTTCTAACCTTCAGAGAAATGCATGATATTGAAATAACTGGGACTAGTGCCTTCATAATACCCATGAACTTAGTCCAGTCATAAAACAAGGTGTTGGGGTCACGGACAATGCTTGATGACTCCCACTCTATCTGGAAGCTTGCAGTGTCAGTTCATCTGGAACCACATGGAATCATTAATTCACTCAGTAAATACCTATTAACTACCACTGTATGATAGAGAAATATAGAAAGTAAAGTATATCTATTATGTTAGTCAGCTTCCAGTCATCATATCCCTCAAAACCCAAAATAAACAATTTTAAAGAGGGAAAAAGTTTATTTTGGTTCACAGTTCCAGAGGGATCAGTCCATGACCAGTTGGTTCTGTTGCTTTTGGGTCTGTGGTGAGGCAGTGTGTCCTGGCAAGGGCCATGTGGCAGACCAAAGATGCTCATTTCATGGTGGCCAGGAAGTGAAAAGAGAAAAGAAAAGACACATTCCCAAATTTTTTTCAAGTGCAAAACCTGCCTTTCTTCCACTAGGCCCCATTCTCCAAAGCTTCTTCTACCTCCCAATGGCTTCTCAGGGCAGTGAAAAAAACCTTTAGCATATGGGCCTAAGGAGAACGTTTAAGATCCAAATTATAACATCTACCTTCAGCATCTTCCAGACATATGAACAAATTTGTTTTTCAATGTGAGATAATCAAACAAATTTATTATAACTAGGCAGTTTCACCTACGAGACAATATATGACTTCCAATAGAGAGTTTAATTTATACTTTCATGGTTAGTAAAAGAAGCTATCAAAGTCCCATAAAATTATTATAAATGGTGAGCATTTATTTTCAGATATTAAACGCTGGAAGTCATAGTTAGTATCAGTCATGTAGTATTTTATGTGTGCAAAGTGCTTTGCCGTCATATTTTATGGCTTGTTCTACATAATAGTCATATGTGAGATGGAGTAGATCAGCCTCTATGCTAGAGTTAGGAAACGGCAGCAATCACCGTGCATCTCAGTATCCTCTTTAAATGCTATTTGCCTTGAGGTTTGAATAAAGGTCATTATATTTTTTTCAATTTCTTGGAATTTGCATCCTGCATGCTTAGCTTTGGCTCACTCAGTCTTTCTGTAATGATTCAGATTCAAAACTCAAATTCTGAGTCGTGCAGGCAGCATCCGTGTGCAGCTGCCAAGATGAGCCATGGAAGATTTGACCCAACCCTTTTAGCCTTCATCAGGAAAGCCATTACTACCACAGTGGCACTGGAGGTCTATTTCATTTTTCCCATCACTTATCCTCCAAGGTCACAGGAAGAGTCCCTCTTGTCTTCATCCCCTTTTCCTCCTAAGTAAGTGATCCTCAGAGTGGTCCTTGTTTGCCCCTCGCTACTCACCCTTGGTCAAGATTTCTTGAAAATTCTTGTCGAATGGAAGAACCATGGACCAGCTTGAACAGAGAACAATCCATCCTCTCTGAAAACCTGTAACTGGAGTGCAACTTTTGGGAGGCAGAAGGGAAGATCTTATAAAAACCTACTCCTTTATTTATTTCTACATTACTTCAAGCATGTGTTCTTGAGCACAGTTATTACCCCAGGGGTAAATCTGTGGCTTACAGTTAGCCCCTGCCTATGAGAAGTGCAGTGTTGTGGGCAATCAAGAAGGGTCAATGGGTAATTGCCAATCAAAGCAGTTGGTACTGTGAGAAATCTGGATGCTGGGGAGAAGAATGGACTCATGCCCTGGTCTTTTGGGTCAAGGTGAGATCCTCAGAATAATTAGCCTCAAGAATCTGTTCTTTGGGTTTAGATTAGAAGTGCAGTATTTCTTTGAGGCTAGGGAGCTAAAGGAGAGCTCTTTGCAATAGAGAATAGGCTTCACAGCACCATCTTTAAGCTCAAGGCAATTAAGGAAGGAAGGGAAAAGGATTCCTTTGGGTTTGCCACAATTTAAGCATGTATCATATTTGGGAATAAGAGTTACTTTTAGTTCTCCCTCTGCAGTACATCTCTTGCCACAGGTCAGGCAAATAGACAAGGTTCAGACCCAGCAAAAATACTACATTCTCTCACAAAGTCTCAGCCTTTTTTAAAAATCACTGCTAATTCCACAATGAGTCTCAGTGATGAAAACTGAATGAGGTTAGGAGAGTAAATCAGGAAATAGGCTTTTATTTTATTTGGCGCATGGTCTTGGCTGATCATTTGACTATATTAGGCTTCATTGTCTCATTTAAATCACAGGATTAATAATACCTGTCCTATTTACTGAACAAGTTTGTGGAGAGTATAAAATCACATTTATTTTTTACATGTAAAAAGCTTAACAGACATAGAAATTAAGTCCTTGCTGTATCCAGTGTTGTTTCAGTGTGTTTGTTTGCTTTTGCTTCTTACTGCCAAGGGCCTCAAGGGCCCCCCTCTTTTACCTCTCCCACTGTCAGACATTGTTCCCTCCCTACAATCGCATATCACTTGATGGACAGCTGTTAGTCACATGGTCATGACTGGTTTACTCCAAGCAGTGGCTCTGGTCATCATCTAACACCATAAAAATGCAAATGGCCTCTTTACTGAAAGGCCTATAAAGTTATATTCTCCAAGAATATTCTGAACCCAATACCAGTGGGGTTTGCCCCAACAGTGGCCCAACAAGGAAAGCCCTTGTCTGTGAATAGCATAGTGCTAGGTCATCCCCATGTGCCCAACAGCATTCTTTTAGATGGGCTATCTGCTTCTTCAGTCCTAAACATGAACCTCTGGTATACCTGCTTGGGCCTTCATGTGCTTGGGCCTATTTCAGTAACAATGATAGTGGCATTAACCTCCTTCTCTCACACTCTTTTGACTATCCTTTGGCATAGAATCTAAGCCAGTTGACATCTTAACATCAATATGACCTTGACTGTGCCCTAATCAGCTCAGTTGTCTAGCACATAGGAAGTACTCAGTAATTTGGTTAAAACATTAGATCTTATTATGTGCTGAACTGTATTCCCTTAAATTTATATTTGGGAACCCTAACTTCCAGTACCTCAGAATGTACACTAGTTGTATTTGGAAATAAGGCCTTAAAAGGGTTAACTTAGCATGAGTTCTTTAGATGGGCCCTAACCCCATTTGATAGGTATCCCTATAAGAACAGAAGATTAGGACTCAGAAATGCATGGGTAGCCAGTGAGACCATGTGAGGATACTGTGAGGGCATGGCCATGTGCTAGCCAATCAGAGAGACCTCAGACGAAACCAATCTGCTGACAGCATGATCCTGGGCTTCTAGACTCCAGCACTATGAAAAGATAGATTTCTGTTTCTTAAGCCACTCAATCAATGGAATTTTGTTATAGCAGCCTTAGCAAACTAATACAGATCTGTTTAAAAACATGAAAATATCAAACATGCCATCTGTCATCAATCAGTAGCAATCTATAAGTTATAGTCTTAACCAATAAGTAAATAATGTGACCACAGTGGGGCTCCTGTCAGAATGTTTTTTGATCTACCACTGCTTCCTGGACAGCTTTATGGGCCCACAAGAAACCCCTGGAGATGAGTAACAAATAGTGTAAAAAGTACAAACCTTCCTATCAGGAAGGTAAAGACTACTCTCTGGGTATTTCTGAGGTCTCTTTGTGTTAGGTTAGAGACATTATTTTTCCATCTTGCAGAAAGGTGATTTGGATTATGCAATCAATCTGCAGTCAATTTAGAATAGAATCACAGCTGCACATTTTCCAACCACAGTGTACCCAGCTGTTTGCTCCCTCTCCTTTCTCATCTCTGCTTGTTTTTCAGCAGATGGTAAACTTTAAAGGATGTACGCAAGTACATACATAGATATTTTGAAAGTGGGGAGAATTGGAGGGGTAAGCCAAAATTTAGCAATAGGAAACAATTTTGAAAGCATCCTTGCCTAGGTAGTTGCTTTAGCAGCTGGGACAAAATCTGAGTGCCCAGCTGATAAATTATAATGTGTCTCCCCTTACAGCTCCAAAGCTAAATTAAATAGAAGCAGACTAATGAGCATCCAACAGGCTATCCCCAGGGGTCCAGATCCCTAAATGAAGTGTGCATGTTCATTATCAGAACAGGCAGCTGAACCCTAAGGGGTCAAGAGCTGCTCTCTAGTGAGCTGCCAGCTCTGTAGGCTTCTTTCCCTCCTGCCCAGGGGCCCATGAGTCTGTCTCCTGCCTGTCTCCCACTGGTGTCAGCCCATTGCTGCTCCTACCCATGGCCTTCTTCTTGTTCCCATTCTCCACTCACCACAAGCCTTCCTAGGATCCATGTTGCACATGCTGTTAGAGCACCAGATTGATGTGGAGGGAATTTCTGCATGAGCAGAGAAGAGGACCCCATGGCTCCTGCTGTCTTTTCTGGAGATTTGTCTTCCCCAGAGGACCTTCCTGATTACAACAGCTGCTCCCTACCCTGACTCCCATGGGGAGCCCTGATTCTCCACTTACCTTCCCTCTGGCCTTCAAACAGCTCTCACAGTGATCTGAACTTAGCTCAGGGCATTTCCTTCTCCAAAATCTTTTAGTGCTTTCCCAAGTGGCTCAGTAGTTTACTAGACCCCACCCAGACTGGCTCCCCGATTCCCAGCTGGTCTCACCACCTCTGCTTCTCTCCCTTTGCACTCCAGTGTTAACACACCATTCACCTTTCTGTTCCAGACCAGTACTGCTTCAAGCACTTCTTCTGTTGGCCAACATGTTGCAGACCATAAGGTCTCAGCCATAGCCAAGAAAAAGTGAGTTTCCACATTCCAATCTGGCCCACAAGAAAGACAAACACAGCCTCAAACAGACCCTAGCCTCCAACACCTTCTCTATCTTTCCATCAATCTCTTTACCACCCCATATACTACATACCTACTTATTCTTTACCTGCATCATTAGAGGGAAAGCTCAAAGAGGGCAGATTTGTTGCAATGGCACCATCACCCACAATAGCACCTAGAATAATTGTGCCATTTGTTGAGTGAATGAACATGCTTGAAACACTACTTTCTAACTGGAAAATGGATCTGTGACAGCATAGTACCACAAGAATGGATGCATGTGTCTTTCCTAAGTACTTTAAGTATCTTAAAATGAGGACAGGTTTGCTGGCCTCTCACCTCTCCCTGCAGAACCTGTGTCAGGCCTAGTCTGTTCACTGCATTCTCTTTTCTCCATTTCCAAATGAAGAGGTCTCCCAAGGCCTGCTGTGGTCACACTAGCCATATTCAGGGTGTTCTGTGGGCTCCACAGGTTGGCCAGGGTGAAATGTAAAACTATTGGCAGAGGAATAATCCCCACGCAGTCTTCTCCCCTCCTGCTGCTGGGGTATTTTAGTACACAGCTATTATTATCTCTAGAGGAAAGGGCTTTTTAAAAACTGCACTTTGTATATATGATTTTTGCCAAGGGGAGAAAATATCTTTGCAATACCCTACTTAAGGTCACCAGATAAAATATGCAAAGGAATCTTATTTATAAAAATATACATATGAATGTGTAACTGAATGTGCATGTATTTATGTATTTTTGTATTTTATGTTTGTATAGCTCTATATTTATGTGTGTGTATTTATATAAATTTATATTCACACACACATAAAGAACATATCAATAGGCTAACATTTGAGTATAATTAAAACGTTTTTCACATAACTGTATTTTCCATGATAAGTAAATGTCATGCTTATGATAAGACAAGTGGCAAACATTTTCATATTTTTTAGTGACAAGGTATTTGTTTTACTTGAAGTACATGCTAAAGATCAATTTTCTGGTATAGGAAAATATCAAAATGACCATCTTGAAGTGTAGATATTCCTCTTACTTTATGATTTCCAGCATTTATGCCTCATTTAATCAACTAAGTAAATGCAAACTGAAATAGTAGTATGAGGGGCTCATGTTTACACTTGTATGAACCAGGAAGCAAAGCCTCAGGCTAAGTGGCCATGATTGATGAAGGATGGAAGCTGCTGTGTCACTTCCTTGAGAAAATGTGTCGGGCATAAAAGCTGGCCGTGGAGCCTCAGAGATCCTGTGACACTGGATCGCCTGACTTGGCACAACCATGCTCAGTGCTTCCTCCCCTCCCTGCTCTGGAGAGCAGGTCTGGGTTTGCCATCTGTGGCTCTTCCCACCCCCATTCATCACACTCTGGGATGTTCTCTGAGACACATGTACTCCTCTAAACTAGGGGTTGAGTGCTTGAGATCCAGGCCAAAGTGGTCTCCTTCAACCACCGCGGTGTTTGGTCTTTTGTCTGAAAGGCCTTTGTCTTTTCTTTGTCTGATTGTGTTTGTTGCACTGGCTCAGATGATTATTATGGATTTACTATGGGTTCTACCATGTACAGGGACCAGTTCTCCAACTGGGGTGCTTCCTAGGAGCTCAGAGGTGGCCTCCACCATAGTTCAAAAGACAGACTTTCCCTTAGGGGCTGCTCCAATCTTCTTGGAACCTTTAATCTTTCAACCTGAGAAACTTGCTTGTTGTGATTTATAGAACATGAAGCAAATTACCTTCTCTGTGTTCAGGGTACACAATTTATCTGGTGCCCACTCATCACCCCAAACCAATCCTACATAATTGAACTGTTTAAATTATCTCAGGAAATGTTTCTTTATGGCTTCCATTTGAGTATATTTATGTACTTGTGCCCAACTCACCTACCTCCTCCGTAATCTACTCTATCAATTTGAATTCTACCCATCCTTCAAGGACTCACTCAGATGTTATTTATCCTGTGACTTCCTATGACCATCCCAGCTCACAGTGACCTTTCCCACTAGTTTGGAAATCTCACATAATTTGAATATATGCAAAAATAATAAGTAACAATCTCATATTGCCAAATGACAAGAGATGAAATCAGATGTCTGGAAGCTTGCTCTCTGTACCCTAATAAGAATGGCAAAACCAAGACTGAACCCTCAGAACAGGTATTATTCTTGTGACACAAATCCTATGGAATATGACTATGGCATATCCACCAGACCTTATGAAGATTGAGACCCAAATGCAAGAAAAACTATCTTACACTTTCTCCCTTATCATCAGAGAGGAGTTTTGAAAAACATTTCAGCACAAAGTCAGAGTAGAGAAAGAGTTAATAATAATGCATATTTATATCAACTATCTCTCATAAGTAAGGCATGAGAAAAGACTTCTGAGATTTATTAGGTGGAGAGAATTCACCCACCCTGCTCATTGGAAAGGATTCTGTAACAAAATAGAACGTAACCCTCAAAAGGGATGCTCAGATGATAACCTTTTTTATTTCAAAGAAAGCAAAATAAAATAAAAATAAAAATGATACAGTTTCAAAACAGTAAGAAATTAAAAATGGTTAATATATTTCATATTGTTGCCTTCAAAGTAGTTGCTCAGATTACAAGACATAGCCATACAAAATTAATCAACCAATATAAGCAAAAACCAATCTTTTCAATGAACTAAAAGAAATTAGTAGTATAATTATGTCAGCTATCATGCATTTCTCCTTTCCCCCATACCAATTGTTCTTTCCTTGTGAGTAGTTTCTTCTCCTTTCTCAATATCTATTGCAGATTTTGTAACTTATTTACTCTTTTAGTTTCTTACACTAGGGAAACAAGATGTTGCTTACACATGTGAGTTTGATTTATTTTACTTATGAGTAGTATCTCTAGTTGCATCAATTTACCTAAGCTCAAGTTTATCATTCTTTATAGCTGAGGAGTACTCCACTATATAAAAATACCACATCTTTTTTATCCATTCCATGGTTGATGGGCATTTGGGTTGTTTCTAAGATTTAGCTACCACAAATTGTGTTGCTATAAACATGAGTGCACATATATCACTGTGGTATGATATTTTCAATTCTGCAATGACAACCTTTTAAAATTTTGTCATAGGAAATAAAACTCAATTTTAAAAAGAGGTTTCTAGAACTCACACAGGCACACAATTTTCCTCAATTTCTGCCATTATGTAGGAATGAACCTCTTACTTTTCCACAGGCAGAAGTGTCTCCCTGTAAGGTTTTGGGGAGGATAGAGAAGATGCTTGTTTCACATACAAAATTCTAACAAATTCCTCTCTCCAAACCTCTGACCTATTTGCTTTCCCTCTTTGGGCTCATATAGACTGCTCCTTCCTCCTGTTTTAATTCCTCCAGGAACGTGTTGTAATGCATATCTTTGACTTTCCTTTCCATTATCTGCACTGTTGTGGGTTCTAACTTTTCTACTGTCTTATTGTCATTATTGAGGCATCATAAGTGAAATTAGGTGTGGGTATTTAGTCTGGTAATTTCACTTGGAAGGCTCTTAAAGTTTTAAAGAGGTCAATACTGGTTCATTGTTTTTCCCAAGTGAATTTATGCACTTAGTGAAACTTCAAGTTACAAATGGAATATTTTGATAAAATTCATTGAAAGTTTAGTTGGAAGACTAGATGGAATACCAAACAAGAGAATTCTAAAGCACCAGAATTTTGAAAGAATGGACTCTTAAGGCCAGATGATAGAATATGCTATTTGGCTACAAAACCAAAAACAAAGGTCAGAATAATTTGAGAAGACTGGCAAATTGGTGAGTAGAAAAGAAAAACAAACCTTGTGCTTAAGAATACAAAAGAATTCAATGTTCAATTGAAAAGTTATTTCAAATTGTCTGAGGGGAGAATTAAGAATAATGATGGCAACTAGATGAATCATCTGGAAAGAAGATCAAATGAAACATTACTCAGAATTATACACTAGAACACATTGCAAATACACTACAGAGTATCAGGTTTGCCATGTTTTGAAGCTGTTTGTTCCCCACAGCTTTGTGTGTCAGAGGCTTGCTCTTCAATGTGGCAATGTTGAGGGTGACGGGGGTGTTTAGATGTGCAGTCTACTGCAAGGTCACTAAGTCCCATATGCTGATGTCTACCTTGTCCTGTGACCTCTTGCTCCCCGTGAGCTTCTGTAATTGTGATATGACCCAGTAAAGGGGACCTCATCAGAGCCAGCACTATGTTGTTCAGATTTTTAGCCTCTGAAGCTATGAGCTAAGCAAAATTCTTTGCTTTTTAGATTATACAATCTCAATCATTTTGTTATAATAACAAAAAAGACAGACTGATACAATCCTGAAGAGAGAATGAGAAAAGCTAGGAAACCAAATAAAATTTATCCAAGCTCAGATTGACAGATGCATTAACAACACAAAAGGGAAGAAAGATATTCAAAAGAAGAAACTTGATATCTCTGACTAGGGTAAAAGGAAAAGCTTCTGTAAGATTACAAGAAAAAAAATTAAAACTTTAAAGAAGTAGATGAACGAAGAGAAAGGGCTGAGACAGGAGGACTGCAAGTTCAAGCCAAGCTTGGGCAACTTAATGACTTAGCAAGACCCTTCCTCCAGCTACAAAGAACTGAGGCTGTAGCTCAGGGTGAAAGCCCCGGGAGAACAAGAGACTAATGATGTGGAAATATAATTTATATAAGAGTAAACAGAAATGATCAAGGAACCTTATCCAACTTCTCCAGTCAGCCAAGAAACAAAAATCGCAACGCCTCATTTTCAACTACCCAACTGGCAAATGATAACTGCCAGGGTTGGTGAGAGATGACGTCACATAAAGAACTCCATTCATTGTTGGCATGTGTGTAAATTCCTGCGGCTTTTTTAAAAACAGAATTTAGGCTTTGGTATGCTTTAAATCCTTGATATACCAATGCTCCTCTGCATATCATGAAGTTATGTTCTAATTAACCCATTTTAGTTTGAAGATATTGCAAACTGAAAATGCACTTAATTGAAAGTGCACATAACTTAGCAAACACTTGGGCTTAGCAGCAAGTCTGCTGTGGAGTCTCGGTTGTTCCCACTCACAAGCATGCACCGGGCTAAGAGCTGCCCAACAGCGTGAGAAGCACCTAGACTACGCACTGCCAGTCTAGGAAACGATCAAACTCCAGACATCAAAAGTCCATTCTCTGCTGAGTGCATATTGCTAGCACACTATTCTAAAGCTGAAAAATCATGAGGGAAACCATCCTAAGTCAGGAATGGTAATCATATTTTTCAGCCCTTTAAATCAGTATCCAGGAATTTCTCCTAGAGAAATATTGATAGATGTGCACAAAGGGATATAGTGCAGTTTTATTGGTAATAACCAATGATTTCAATCAACACAATTCACTAAAAGAATTTATTGATTATTGTGTATCCAAATGCTGGAATACATTGTATCCTAAGTTTTAAACAATACTGACGTGAGGAAATGTTTTAACTCTAGGTGAAACAGCACATTTGAATGTGTATAATATGATCTCAATTTGCAAAGAGACATTTAAACGCATACACATTTTTTAAAAAATCTATACCAAATGTTAATGGTGATTATCTCTTGGTGGTGGCATATGGGTGATTTAAATTTTCTTTCTTATAGTTTTATGTATTTTCCAAATTTCCTACAAAACATATGCCATCTTTATAAACAGAAAACATACTTTTAAAATATGCATAATGGTTTTTCTAAACTGGATTTTTAGTGTCTCAAGGGCATTTTTTACTGAACACATCATCCATAGCACTGTAGCTCCTTCAGGGTTTGGGCCCAGGCTGACTTTTAAACGTAGTAGACAATGAAAAAAAATTCATCTTATGAAGAAGCTACCTTCTTGGGCTTTCTGTTTTCCTTTTCAAAAGAATATATAGCATATTTTCAAGACACTGAATCATCATCTAAAACCTGTTTTTTTTTTCTGTGTGTGTATGTGATAAATATACCACTTCTTTCTCTGAAGAGAAGAGGAAAGGACAGAGGGAAGGAGGGAGGGAGGGAGAGAGGGGGCGGCTGGCAAAGCACTGCCTAAAAGGGTTAATTTCTGGCGGTTAAGGCCACCTGTTTAGTGTCTGCCACATGGCCTTCATTTCAAAGTCCTCCAAGGCTCACCAGCTCAGGAAAGGGATTTTGCTTGCAGTGGATATATACACAAAGGCAGGGCCAATGCAAATAAGAAATTCTTGGTTCACAAATAAACATTTCTTAAGCAACCCAGACAATGAAATAGATGATAGCCTTTTCTACCAGAAAACTTTTTTGTAATTATGTTTTTATTGACTTTTCAGAGGAAATGAAAAAAAGGCTAACATATAATTGGCTAAAAGAAATAGGGGTAATAAACCAAGCCAGAAAATGTCTTGAGGAAATGTATGTCTAAGGTAAAATGCCTTTAATATGGAAATCTATTATGTTGTGTTGAAATTATATAATTACCTTGGCTAGGGAGAGGTTCCGTGTGAAACCATAATGCAGAGTGCTACGGGAGACTTTGTAACAAAGAACTCTGAAACAGGTGTGTGTGTGTGTGTGTGTGCATTTAGTAATTAATCTTCTGGACTACAAAGTTTTTGTGAGATAACTTGTTAAACAGCTTATTAACACACATATGCATACTTGTGCACATGTGTGCATGCACAAACACACATACACGCACACACACACATTCCACATTCTCTGAATGATCAGTAGATGGAGGCCAATCTAGAGTAAAGTGGCTAGTGATATACCATTGTAATTTCAACCTAATTATTGACTTAGCTTGAATTGGCCATTCTAAAGGGCTAATCAGATTCATAAGCAGATTTAGGGAGAGACATGGGGGCTTCAATTTATGTTTGCAAATGTGTGTATGAATTTATGGTTCTGCTCCTCAGCCCCCTTTCAGCAGTGCCTGAGTAGTCAGTACTTTGATGGGAGAGAATTTCATTCCCTTCAGATGTTAGGGCAGAAAAAGGTTAAGAGCTGCTGACATTGATAAAAATAGAAAAGGCAAGCTCATCTAATCTGTGAGCAAATGATAGCTAATATTTTGATGACAGAATCATGCTCTAAACTGATCTTGACACATTGAGATGAAGAGATAAATGTACCAAGATGATATTTCGAGAGATGTGTTAGGCCCTGCCCTTGGGCCTAAAGAACAACTGCATAAACATGGGGGCAGGTGGCTACAAAGAACTTTTGGTGAAAAACACTGAGGGATCTCAGGTATAACTGTGGGTGCCAAGCAGAAATTCAGTCCTAAGCTCCCTCAGAATGGAGGTATCGTCTCCTTGCTGGTGCTTGGGCTGCAGAACACCCAAAGGCTGAGTCTAGCTCTTTAGTTTCTATTCTTGAAGGGGACACAACAGAGCAGGTTCAGAAGGTTTTAGATTGTTGTATGAGGGAAAGAGTGTTACTTCTAAAGAAGGAGTGCCTTGGGAGGAAATGGAAAGGCATGAATTACCTTCAAAGCTTAGAAGAACAGCTCTGTGCTTTTATAGCCCTGTGGCACATTTCTGCTCTGGTAGAAAAGTACCTATGCATTAATTTCCTCCTATGCAATTGAAAGCTTTATGAAACCCAAGATTATAGTTTACTGTTCTTGATCCTCTTGGCATGTAATAGGTTCTTAATAAATGTTTGTTCACCAGAAAGAGGGTGAGTTTAAGGCCAGCCTGGAATACAGAATGAGACCTTGTCTCATACAGAGAGAGAGAGAGAGAGAGAGAGAGAGAGGAAGACAAAAGAAAGAAAGAAAGAAAGAAAGAAAGAAAGAAAGAAAGAAAGAAAGAAAAAAGAAAGAAAGAAAGAAAGAAAGAGAAAGAAAAAGGAAGGAAGGAAGAAGAAAGAAAGAAGAAAATGTCTATTTAGGCCCTTTGCATATTTTTCTACTGTTTTTTTTAAAATTGGTTGTACAGATTAATAAGTTTCATTTCAACAGATTTGTACATGTACATAATATACTTTCATCATTCCCACCTCCTCATTACCTCTTTGCCCTGCCTTCCCTTCTAGTTTCACACTGGAGTTAATGCATATATATTTTGATCATATCAACATTAACTGCCCAATCCCCTACTCTCCCACTACCCACCTTTACATCCCCTCCCCCTTATTCCTTTTCTTTTATCTAATAACAATTTCCCCCTATTTTCTGTTTTGTTTTGTTTTTGAGACAGGGTCTCACTATGTAGTTCAGTCCCTCTACTGTCTTGTCATTTTTTTTAAGGTTCTACATCTCAGGGAGTCTTCTTCAATTTCTTTCATCAATGTTTTATAATTTTCAGTATACAGATCCTTTAGTTCTTGATAAAATTTATTTCTTTTTTGGAAGCTATTATAAATGGAGTTGTTTTCTAACTCATTTTTAGGATAGTCCATTGATAGTATGTAGAAATGCTACTGATATTTGTTCACAGAATTTTAGATTAGGCTCCAGGAAGCCTTTGGCATTTTCAAGGTGCACTGAAGCCTTTACATGCAGTAATGGATTAGTGCTGGGTGAAGAAAAAATTTGTAGCTTAACTGGAGGAGAGAATAGAGGCTGGAAAGAAATTAAATTGCTTGGCTTTCACGCTGTAATGTCAACAGTTAACTCCTAAAGACAGTGCTTCTCTCTGCACAGACCTGTTTCAAAAAATCCCATTACTCGATTGTTGAATGACCCAAATGCATCCTGGCCAGCTCACACACCACTGATCTCTGCCTCTCCACATCACAGAAGAAAAGTGCTCCCTGAATGAGCAGCTTCATGCTCAGGTAAACAGCAGAGATAAACTGGGCTTAAATAGATAGCAGGAGCATGGAGCACTCAGACAGATAGAAGCCAGACACAGGGGCAGCTGTGTGTGTGTGTGTGTTGGGGGGCAATAGAAGGTTAAGAGTTCCTAACAACATGCAAACCATTTACTCTGAACTGTACTGCTCCCCTGACAGCTTCCGGAACCAGGTAATCTCCCATCCTGAGGATGTTTCAAAGATATCTTTCCATTGGGTGGCAGGCGCTGATTACAGGAATAACAGAAATGGCACTGTTCTAAGTCACTAAAGGAAAGAGACTGCTTCTTCCCCATTGATTTGTGGCGAGGCAGATACTACAACAGGAGCCACACAATGAGTGCCACTCCCTGGTTCCCCTAGTACATACAAGTGGGACCACACTTGTCCAGGACACAGCATAGTGGGCTGAAGAAAATTTGCGCTTGGATTAACAAACTCAGCTCTGATTGACATGAAATAGGCTTTGTAACACTTACTTTATAAAACTGTTCTATAAATGAGATAATACTTATAGTACCTTGCACATGGTAAGCACTCTAGAGCGTTTCTTTCCTTCCAGGATGGAGAGAGCAGGTGTCTATGATCTTGTAGGTCCACAGACCTATAGTCCCATTTTTTGGAATGATTCTACTTTTAGAAACTTAGGCTCTGAACCTGGTTAAATTTAGTTCTTTTTCCCTCCTAACTCTTCTTAAATTTAACCTAAGCATCTTTTGATTTATGTTTGGATCTGTTCTTGCCATAATAACGCAATACTTGAGTCTGAAGCATAATAACAGAAGGCTGATGGAACCAGTGATCACTGTTATTGGGATTATTTTATGATTTTTTATCTATATTCTCTTATTAAGATACATGGGACCCAGAAATCCATATGATTTTTCCTTGGAGTATGCATTTCCCTTTTCTAGTTGTAAATAAGACTTCATTCTATATTAATCTCAGGGGCAGAGCTGTTGTTAATATATTTATTCACTTACTTGCTCTGTTAGTCTGCTAGGATTGCCATAACAGAATACCACAGACTATGTGGCTAAACCAACAAAAATTTATTTGCTCACAATTCAGGAAGTTGAAAGTCCAAAATAAAAGTGCCACCAGGACTGGTTTCCAGTGAAACCTTGCTCCTTGGCCTGGAGATGGCTACCTTCTCTTAGGTCTTCACATGATTTTCCTCTGTGTATTTTCCTCTTTTCACAAAGACATCATTCCTTTTTGGATTAAGGTACTATCTTTAGAGCCCCACCCAGTTTTATTCACCTTTTTAACAGCTCTGTCTCCAGATACAATCACATGAGTTATTAGTATTGCAATCCAGGGATTTTGAGGGGACACAATTCAGTCCATAATATTTTCTTATTCACACACCAATTCAACACTCATCTACTGAGGCACTATCATTTACCAGGCCTGTGTCAAGTGCTAGAGACACAAACTGGAAATCAGACATCCACTCCTTAAGGGTGGTCAGAAGAGGTGGGTGCCTTCTTCAGTGCTGATAATGTAACAAGTGCTCGGGCAAGGTATGTAAGGGGTCCCTAGAAAGGAGGAAGGACACTATTTTCTTCCTGGAGAAATCAGGCAGAGCTATGACAAAGAGATATGAGCCAGCCTCAAAGGTCCATGTTGGAGCTGATCAGGCATGCATGTTTGGAACAGTAAATTCCAGGAAGCAAGACTTCCTGAGCTAATCAGGGAGGTGTGAAGGTGCACAGTGGGCAAGGGGAAGGTCTGATGCACTTGTCAGAATGAACAACAGGGGACTGCCGAGTTCACTTCCATGGCTGAAATGGCCAGTCGTGTCATTCTCCTTAAGGATGAATATGGAAAATATGCCCATTTCATAAGTCTTGAAGTAGGTCTTTTACATTTGCATTAACATGGAATTTAAAGTTGAAAACACTAAAATAAATCTATATAAACCCAGAAACTACACCCAAGTTCCAGAGTGTAATGCCTATGACTGTAGCATAATATTGGTAACCCAGCAGATGGTGCATCACAAAAGTTTACAAGTACTGTCTAGAAGAGTGGGGACAGAATCAGGGTACCTCCAAGTAAGAAGAAAAAGAAACAAGAAATCATATTTCAACAGCTTCCTATCACAGGTGACAAAGCTAAGGCCCAGACAGGGAAAGGCAGTTACCTAAGCTACTTGGCAAAACTAAGACTAAAGTCCAAGTGTCACAATTTCATGCCATTACTTTGGGTGCGGACTCAAGATACCACATATAGTGGAAAAGGTCATTTTCCTATTTTGCCATTCTTACCCACATGCTTCACTGCCATCATTCCAACCTCTATGTGGCTTTTGGAATCTGCCATTCTCTCTTCCCTGGCTACTGGTCTTTTTGCCTAGAATGCATTCCTGAACCTTGCTCATCCCTCTACTTTGCTCATGCCCACACATTTTTGCACTTAGATTCATTTTAACCCACTATGGAAAGCCTTCCCTAACCCTCCCAGGCTGTCGATGCCCCTTTCCCTGCGCTCTTGCAGCATCATTGCAGCAAGCACACTACATATCAGCATGGAGCATGCCCACCTCCCCAAGTAGAGAGGGCAGAGTATGTGACTGTCTAACACAGCCCGGGCATCAGCATAAGTATGTACTGCAACTGTGACATCCATGTTGCAAAATCAGGGTTAAAAAGCTACCCTAGTGTGTCCTAATCCTGTCCTCCTATCTGCAGATGCCATAGAGCACAAATGCCAAAGTGCACCAAGTATTCATAGAATAATATTTTTTAAAATGTTGTGCATTCCGCACTTAATAGTCACTTACACTGCCCCAGGGCAAGAACTATCAGTGTCTCCTGATATCCATCCCATGCTGGAACTTAGGGCACTGGGAAACCAAGCAACCAGCTCACCGACCCAGTAAGTGGCTGTGAGCCCACTGGCATGTGGGCTGAGATTCAAACATCCTTCCTCCCCCACCCCCATTAGCAAGTGGAAGCCAGAGATCTGAGCATCTCTTGAGAAGTTGACTGTATGTAACATAGCAAATATGGGGGATTTCCTTCTACCATTTCTTTGAAGGCAAATATTTTTATCACTGTTTTGCTTTGTTCTGATTAATGGTATTGCCCTATTCAATATTCTGTTTTGATAAGTTCTATAATGTTCTGTATTTCCTTTGATTCTGAGATACCTGATTGAAAGAACAACTATTGTGAAAAAAATGAGATATATTATAGTACCTATTACTGTTATCCTGGTAACCTGCTATGAGGTTCTGTACCAATTTCACTACACTTTCTCAGTTGGCTTTGTTCCATCTCTTTCTGTGGTATTTTACTACTTTAAAAATTAAATGGTTTTTCTGGGCTGGGGGTTTAGCTCAGTGGCATAAGTGCCTGCCTGGCAAGTGCAAGGTCATGAGTTCAATCCCCAGCACAAATAAATAAATAAATAATAAGGTTTTTCTCTAATGAAAAATAAAATAGCCACTTACAGTGTATCATGTACATATATATGAGGCCCTACAACAAATCTGCAATATAGATCCTAGTCACTCCATTTTAGACTGACTTTTCTGTCACCCAGGTAGTTAGTAGCAGAGCCAGTCTCTTTCATATTCAAGATCCAAAGCTATGGGCCAGTGCCTTGCCTGGCACCTCCATTGGAAGCAGGTGCCTGCCGTTTGCCTTTGTATTGCCTTTGAAATACAGGATTTTTTGCTTATGCTAGCTGATGCCAGAATAGACAGCTTTAAGCAAAATACCACTGCAGTTCTGCTCAACAATACCAAGGTGAACTGAAGTGTTCTCTTTGCTCAGACAAAAGCAGAAAAGATTAGGACAGGATTCTTGTGGGCAAAGAGAAATGTGCAGCTTCAGTAATTAACCCCATAGAACAAATTTGGGATGACAATTAAATTCCCATTCAAAACAACAGATTTCTCATGAAAAAAAATAGAAAATCATCTCCTCTTAGGTAGCTTACCAAGCAAATAAACAATTCAATGAAAACTTTTGTGTTCTTTTAAATGGAAACTTTGAAATCAGCAAAGTCCTCTTTACAATATCCACTCACCTAGGAAGGTCTGCATGTCACTGAAGGTTAATGTCAGGCAGATGTTTTACTTGTGTCTCTCACTTACATGGGTGGAACATGTGTGGCCATATTTATTCAGTATACAGATACAAGCCATGGATCTGGAAAAACCTAAAGTGTCCAGATGAGTGATAGGTGGATCTCTATGCTACATTAGAAGGTAAGAATGCTGCAATTTTATGAGGAATCCAGAGGCCCTGCTTTAGGCTCACTGGGAGCATTTGTCTGTTCATTTATGATAAGATACAGAGGCTAACCATGAGGAGAGGATGCTCAATAGACAAACATTCAAACATCAATCAGCACTGGATTTAGCCCAGATGAGGATGGGGATCCAGCATGCCATGGCACCAGGGGCTTAGGAAAACTCAGTCACAGCTAGAATTCTCAGCTGCAACTGGTTCCAATAGATGGGAAGCTGAGATTGTAACTCTCATAACTCAGGCTTGCCAGGGACACTCCCTTCCCACAAGAACTAAATAAAATTAATTTGGACACTGTTCTGTTGAACATCAAAGCCATTCCAAAAGTTTTAGGAAATTCATAGAAGGGTTTTGTGCTCCAGTCGCTCCTACCTCAGGCCCCAGTTTCCATGGCATATTGGGTATTTCTGCTGGCACTCCAGGAAAGTGTCCTATCCTTCTCCACACTGTTGCATGTTCTGAGCTGTTGACAAGTGCATGCTGAATCTGTGGAACCCCGTCTTTTGATTTCTGTCCAGTTGGGTTTGGCCCAATGAGGGACTAGTAGCAGATCAGAGAGAGAGAAAAAGCAGAGGTCAGGCAATGTTCCCCATTCCACTACTGGGACTGTCTAGTCCAGTGATGGTGAAACTTTTAGACCTTTCAATGACACAAACACTCCACTGTGGCACCAGTGTTCTAGTGGCTGCCAACCTATAGTTTCAACTCCAGTCCTTGGGTTTTAGGAACCGCTCCCTTCCCTTCCCAGCCAGTGTTGCCAGCCTTAGTGTACTTCACCTTGCCATGTTGGTTTCCCCTATCCCTGTCTACCTTCTTGAAAATATTCCTTTTGTTAAACTTTCTTCTATTACTTAGTGTAAGTGGCTCTTTTAAAGGAATCCTGTCTGTTTTCTCTTGAAGGACATAAGTGGTGTTGCCATTGTTAATAAAACTCAGAATTTCCTTCATTTCTGTAAGAAAAGTGAACTCACACACAAAGCAGGTATCCACGTTGCCACGTTGCCTGACTTGGGGGATCTCACACGCTGTGCAATAAAGAATACAAATCACTGGTCCTGATCACATGTGTTTCTTCTTGTCAGTGACTCTTTCTATCTCCTTTCTCCATTCTATCTCTTGCTGCACCAGTTTCCTGTATAGATAGACTTACCTATCCTGTTTTATGTCTGGTGGTAATAGTTTTCTCTCTTTTGGATTTCTACTCTAAGGGAATCATCACAGAATTTTCTTAAATACACATATTTTCCACCTCAGAGAAAACCTAGTGCTACATTTTAACATTTAACATCATGGTACCCTTAGACATGTGGAAGAGTAGACACACAATCCCTAGCAGACAGATTCATAAATGATCCAGACCAGCCTGGGTACAAGGCTTCAATTCCTCAGAAAGTGTACCAGGAAGAACTCTGAAGCTAGGACTCAGGCCCAAGCAGAAGCCTCATCACAGGCTTTGGCTTGGAAATCAAGACCCAGGAAAGGATCCATTTCTAGAAAGCATTGTTATGGGAGAACGGAAAGTACAACTGTCGGACGACATGGGAAGTCAGCTGTCAGCACCAGAGCCCTGTTCTGGCCAAATGAACCAAAGTGCCACCCCTCCTCAAGGAGCTGAGTGAAAGTTGATCCAGGAACTTGATCCTCTCTATTGGCCACCCTGGAGCTGGAGAAGCAGCAGTGGAAAATGAGAAGGAGGTGCTGGCCTGCAGCACTCTTCCATTAAAACATGAAACTGTTTATGTTCATATTATCAAGGAAGCTAAGCTGTGCAATGCAAAACTAAAGTAAGCATAGTCAAAATAGATTGAACGTAAACCAGCAGGGACTGTGGAAAATGGATAAAAGCTTTGCTATTAATAACTACCATCAATATCCTGAGTTTCCCATGTTAACATTATCATCAAATACAAAAGAAAGAAATAAAAAAAGTTAAATGCATTCAGAACTATAATGGAAGAAAATCTTCCTGTGGATGTTAATGATATTCAGAATGACAAAAATAAATTCTTGTGCAATATTTACCTTTCCTAAAATACTCTGAGACACATCACAGAGGCAATATTGAGGACTGGCCAGATTGTGTGACTTTCTTCAAGCACAGAGAAGCAAGAACTGATGTTGTGAGGATGGACGTCTCAGTTTCTGACAACGGGGCTGAGATTCTTACCACTATGTCATGTGCCACCCTCCTTCAGGGTGGAAGCCCAAGAAAGACCCTGAGCATTTGTTAAAGCTTCACTTGGCAGTTAGCAGAGAAATAAGGTGCCACTATCCCTACTCTCTACCTCATTCTGCAATCTTAACAGAACATACACAGTTATAAGGGCAAATAAATCACTCCAAATTATAAGAGGTTGGAATTGGTAATGTATCATACATGATTAACCTAATGGCTGATGATGTTACAATTTACTTATCAAATTCCCCAAGGGGGAAAAAGGCTTGTGAAAATGGTGTAATTACTTACTAGCAAAATACCAGCCTTCAAAATTAACTAAAACAAATGAGTTATAGTCATGCATCTAACTAATGTCTGACTCTGCTCATTCTTTCCAAATTCAAATTAAACTAATGATAGATTCTTGGCAACCACAGAGAATAAATATGTACTCACTAATTTCTAACTTGATCACAGATAATTAAATAATAATATTAGGCAATTTAAAAATAATCTTTTATATTAGTCAACTCATCAAATATCATGGTTGGCAAGTATTCAGATGAACATGTCTAGGTTGTCATAAGTTTTATTCTTCATAATTAACCAACTCCTTATTCATCAATGGGCATACAAACAATGATACTTTGGGCAAGTGAACTGCAAAATGGCAGAATAGCCATAGATATCTTGGCTTTGTTCAAGTAAAGAGCTCAGATTTGTCAGGATAATACCTCTTGAGCTACATCTTCCTACTACATTTTGCTTACATCAGGTCTGGGCTTCAGCTTGGTAGCTAATTGTTGATTTGCAGCTTGTAACCCACAGGGATGATGGTGTATGGCCTTTAGAGTTTTCTGAGGAGAAGTTAGATAAGTTGTTCTTAGGAGCAGAGCAGATTCCTGGGAGGAAAGAGCCTGAGATTGATGAGTTGTCTTTTAGGATTCTGAATTACTAAGACTCCAATAAATAGTAAGGTAACTTGCACCGAGATAAAAAATTAGGAAAAAAAAATGCGTGAAGTCATTTAGATGGTGTACCAGTTTGAATTTTGTTGAGAACAGATTTGTAGTTCACCTTAGTCCTGCAAGAGTGACATACTTCTCTTCACCAGTGCTGCTGGGCTTGACCATGTGACCGGCAATGCCAATGCAAAGTTAACAGAGACAGGGATGGGCCCACCAATTTGTGCATCTGCAAATTCGCCCTGTGTGGTTTAGTGACTCCCACAGGATGAAAGCTATATGAGGCAGCCATGCCTAGATCAGCCAAACCACCAAAAATCTATAGATTTATGAATAATAGATAGATGTCACCAAGATGTTCTGGTTGTTGGTTATAGATGAACAGTTTAAAAAAGTAAGCCAAGAAAACCTCATCATGTTGAGGAGACAGGAACTGGAAACATTAAGAGCTAAGCACTGAGGGAGAGTAATGATTCTGCTATTTAAGACCCCTTCACACCAAACTCTGTCCCCAGAGTATTATCATTAAAATAAACTTACACCCAGTAGAAACTGGCTGGGTGAGTGAAAGGCTAGAGGGGCAGCCTCAAGAGTTGTAGCCCTGGGAGCCCACACCTTTTCAAGTCTTCCCCTTGGCTCAGCATCGCGTGTGACGTTACTGTCCACACACAGTGCTGAAACTGTTCAGGATGGTCGGGACAGAGGACAGAATAAGCCACATCTCTTCCAGATCAGAACATCAGTACTTTCAGAGATGAGATTGATTTTTGGCACTAAACAGGAAGTAAAGATAACTAAAATCGGTCTTTCAACATGGTACACAACATAACACTTGTAGACCATACCTTAGAAAGGTGGATAAGATTGGTTTCTTGTTGATCTGTGAGACTTGAGTTTTGAGATACTATTTTAGAATGCTACTGTTTATGCTCCAAGTTGGTGAGTAGGCTCAAAAGTAATCCTGATCTTAAAGGATATGATGGTCTCAGTGCCACTGGAAACCCTTGGACCACGTGGGCTCCAATCACTAAGGGGCTCCAACTCTCCCTCCTGGAATCCCCATCTGAGAACCCACACAGCTAGAGACAGATGTTCCATCACTATTTGCTCTTCTTTTTCTAGGGGAAGCATTACCATACTTAGTGGGGTTACTTCTGAGCCTCCACATACATACATATGTGGGATTTCATTTGAAATGGAAGTAGGGTTTCATTTGAAAATCCACCACACTGTGATTGAGAGCTGTGTGTTTTGGTTATCATTGGAAGTCTTGTTTTGATGAAGTAGTTCTAATCAGAATGTTATCACCATGGAGAAAAAGGCTGCCTATAAATCTACCCTTGAATATGATGTCTGACTCCTAAGGGAACCTTCTTAAGAGGTACAAATACCTTTTTCACAAAGAAATTGCTACTCCAAATTTTTTAAAATTGATTTTTCATTTGCCATGGCAAATATCAGTGTGGAAATAGTTTTCAGAGTTATCAATAACCTATGGACTAGGGGACTCAGTGTATCATGCCCTCAGCCATTAAGATGTGGGCTTTATATTCCCTTGTGTCTTACTTCATTGATAGCTGTTTTAGTTAAGGTTGAGAGAAATGCAACCAACTGTCTGTATGGGTGTGTGCGTGTGTCTGTGTGTGCATCTGTGTGAATACGTGTGTGTGTGTCTGTTTAGAGAGAAATTTACTACAAGAAATTGATTCACAAGACTAGAGAGGCTGGCCAGTCTGAAATCCTTAGGGGAAGCAAGCAGGCTGAGGACCCAAGGAAGAGTTGATGTTGCAGCTCAAATCTGAAGTACAAATTGGAATTCCTTCATCTTCCAACAACTCAGTCCTGATTGGATGAGACTCACCAATATTATGGAGGTTAATTTTTCTCAAAGACAACTGATTTAAAAGTTCTTCACACCTAAAAAATACCTCCACAGCAACATCTAGACTGATGTTTGACTAAAAGTGTGATACAAAGTATAACCAAGTCAGCATAAAACTAATCATTACAAATGATAGACATTTTAAAAGAGAATAAAATAGAAGACTGCATAACTATGGAAACTATAAGGCATTATAGCTAATACATTTCCTGTATCATATGCATATTTTTTGTGGTTTAACTTGTTGTTTTTATTTTTTTTATCAAAAGTACTTAGCTTTTAGTTGGAATGTTCTGTCAAGGCCATTTCTGGACTGCAGCGGGGAGAGAACAAGGACCAAGAAGCACCAAGAAGCAAGCCCCTCTCTGGCAACCAGCACCATGCATGGGCCACCACCAGCAGGGAGCAGCCAGACCCCAGCCCCTTCTGGTACACAGGCTGGCAAACAAGAAGAATTAATCCCCCCTCTCCCTACATAAGTGACCAGCTTATCTAGAGAAACACAGGCTGTGATGGTAGGAGATGAAATGAAATTTGATGCCTATGGTGCTTTGGTGTTTCACTGACTTTGCAGGTCTAGAGCCAGTGGGCTGATCATCTGTTCAGAGGATAACAATATACAGTGTGACATCTAGTGGGATCTCCTTCTGAGGGTGGTAGCCAATATTGATTCCCTATTGTCTTGTTTTGAAGTTCTATATCATTTTCATTATTTTGTTGAGTTGGGTTTTGTTCTCTTTTGTTTTGTTTGCTTTTGTTATATCCAATGGCATGAGCAGCTATTTCAAAGATAACAAGATATATTAAAGTAGCCATTTTGGATTTACTATTGTCTTGTTTTGAAGCACTTTATTGCATTCATTTTTTTTTAGTTCTATTCTGTTCTATTCTGCTTGATTTTTAATATGTCTGAAGGTATCTTCAGCTATTTTGAAGACAACAAGAAGCATTATGGTAACTATTGTTGATTTTGTATTGTTTTGAAGTCATTATCACTTACATTAGTTTGTTTTGATTAGTTTTATTCTGTTTTATTTTCCTTGGTTTTATCATCTTTAAAAATTAAAAAAAGAAATGTTCTGTCAATCTTAAAATACACTGTGTTCCTTGCACAGGAGAATACACATGTTGAACACATAAGTTTGCTTACATAGTCAGTCCACAAATCTCACATATTATAAAACTGTGGCTTAAATAAATCATGGTAATGAAAAAATGAGACATGTACTTTGACAGAATTAAGGAAAACAGTCTTTCCAGAACACTAAATCTTTGAGGTGTTAAGAGTTCAATGTCTTGAGAATTCCTGGCCCCCAATCTGATTTGATAAGCTTTTAAATTGGAAGGGCAAATGTTCATCTTATCAAATCATAAAAATGGTACAAAGCTGATTAAAGAAAGAGCTATTGGAGATGGGCAGGCAAAGGGCAACCTGAGATTTGAACACAAGCTGAAAATTCTTCTTCACTTGCAGTTATTCTGCCCAGAATCCAACCCTACCACTCACCTGCTCTGTGATTTTGAGCTACAACTTAATGTTTTCTTAGTCCAAATGGTCTCCCCTGCAAAATGGAGATTATAATGACTACTTCACAGACTTCTTACAGAATTAAATGAGCTATGACATGAAAGTGACTCACACAGTTTCAGATATATAAAGTATTTGATAAATGCTATCACAGGCTTTATTTTGTTCCCGTAAGCTATTAATTATTTGGACATATGGTCAAGCTGGAGAGGAAAAATCATTTTCAGCTCACAAACCACATTGATAGTGAAAAATAAAATCCTACTGATACTGTTAATTAAAGATGAGTCACATAGCTTGTGTCTGCTAGCTCCTGGTAATGTCCTCTTGGGGACTTCATCCATGCTTGAGATATGCCAACCTCGTGTGACCTACGGTACCTGACCAGTGCCCTTGTGACTTACATGGTAGTTTGAGTTGAGAGGAGAAAATAATCACACATTTCTTCCCAAGTATTCTTTCACATACAAAACTAAGATATTTAAAGATAAAGTCTTAAAAAGTGTAGAATTAACAGCTCCAATAAAGAATACAAGAAAACAACACACAGAGAATCAGATTTAAGGAATCCACACACTGGAACAATTTTGTATCTTTCTTGCCAACTCTTACATTTAGTTATAACATTCTGTCCTTAGTTTTCCATGTGGGCTGTCCCTTTCTAAGTTCCCTGAATACTTTCAGCATCTACATCTGGGATTTCAGGCTAGCTGCCCTCCATCTTGTGGAAACTCCAATTGCTACTTGTTCTGCTGGTTCACAAAGTTAACTTGGTGGGGCTGACTGTGCTTTCTCGACTTCTCCTTATTCCCTCTTCACTGCAGCACAGCAGCACAGGGAATGATGAAAATGTTGCATAGCGATGCAAACCTGAACTCAGTAATGGCTTTGTTCATCCAGAAGGGGAGCATCCTTCACCTTCTAAAAGAGGCAAGAAACTTCTCTAAACCAGAAGAATCCACTCATGGTTTTGTTTCTGTAAGGACTGAGAACTTAGTCCACAAGAACAAGTCAGCCAGGGCTTGAGATATAACTCAGTAGCACAGAGCCTGCCTGGCAAGTATGAGGTTGTCAGTTTGATTCCCAGTTCAAATATATATATATAATATATATATATATATTATATATATATATATATATATATATATATATCAGCCATTGTTTTATTTCCAGGAGGTCTGAAGAACCAGTGGTGTCTGGGATGCTGCCTTTTACCTCTAGAGCAAGGGAGGAAAATACTTCATCTGCAGACACAGAGAATCAAGGAGACCAAGTCTGGTCCTTGGCATGAGCTGTGGCCCAACAGGGAAGTGATTCTCAGAGAGTAAAGTCAGAGATCTTCAAGTCACCCCCAGGCCATCTACTCAACCCATCAGCTCAGGAGAAGGAAGGGAGGCAGAGAGAATAAGTGAAGAAGATGAAAAGAATGAAGGCTATTGAAAGAGCACCACTCCCGGAGGCATTTAGCTTTACAGTCGAGGACTAGAGTACAATTCAGGTAAGGAGAGAGCATTGTTTCCTACATGGCACACTGTCCGAAACTACAAAAGCAGCTAGAAGCCCAACAGCAGGCAGCAGGAGCATCACCTACAACCTGGATGGCCAAGGAAGTGGCAGACCCCTATCCTCCCATAACCAGAAAGAGGTCCTGGCCACGGCTCAAACCAGAAAGAGGTCTTGGCCATGGCTCAAGGGCCAGGGCCAGAGAACTCCCAGGAGAATAGCCTCTGGGATTCAACAGGTACAGAAAAGAACATAGGGACATTTGCAGCCAGCAAGGAGGATTTTGGAGGCCCAGGGCTGGGACATCAGAGATCTTGCTATGGAGAGAAATGCTAATGCTCTGTTTCTGTTCATTTTATTCAAATGACTTGATTGCTACTGCAGGCCAGTATCCAGGGTCACTTGAGGAAGCACTGGGGACAGAGAGCAAGGACCAGCTAGATGAGCAGCTGTCCATGGGAGGATTATAGCAGAGGGAAGGCCAGACATAACCATGTTGCCTTTCAGCAGTCTCTCACTGAAGTGGGATACATACAGCACAGAGGCAGAGCTGAAGTCACTGGGTGTGGGGGGTCTTGCGGTACTTATGTAAAATCAATGCAGTCAGACAACTGAGGAAGTCTCTGATAGGACTGTGATGTGAAAAACAAATGAGCATGCCACTGAATAGCCATATTGTAGACTTCCTGTTTGTCTTAGATTGGCCCTTATCTCATGCCTTGTCCTGTTTTTGTCTTGCGCCCTATTTCCTGGTTCTGCAGACAAGAAAGTCAGTTTGTGCAGCTGAACTGAAGTGGAGTGAGGCCGGAGGGTAGACCTTCAGTCCCATGGCTTACACTGCAGGTTTCTCTTGTCTCTCCCATCAGTCACCCTCACTACACTCCCAGAGGCCAAAGTAGGTGGTGGCAGTGCACAGCGAAGGAGGCTGAGACACCTGTTGACCCATCTCCCAGCACTGCCCATCCATCTATTTCTTTTATGAAACAAAAGAGGGGTTTCTCACACCTCTCCATGGTGGGTGGTCAAAGGAAGAGGGTCAGACTTGTAGGGTAAGTAATGAGGTCCAGGAAAATGGGATCCAGGAGAAGACAGAAAATGTGAGGACCAGTGCCTCAACCCTAAAACAGAGGGACTCCCAGCTGGGCTTGATCTACCAGTGTTACCATGAATAGCACTGCCATCTGGGTCAGCTTATCACGTCTTCTCCAAGACCTTTTCAGAGAGCTTCCAGGGGTGGGACTGGATGCCTCTTGTTTTTTAAAGGAAATGGAATGGAGCAGTAAATAATCCACAAGAAAATTGGCAAAGGTTGTGCCACATCTCTCTCTCCTTCTTAAATTTGTTTTCTGCAATCTCTGTTCAGTTTTTAATGCCATTATTTGCCTGTTTACACCCAAGCCCTAAATTCCCTGTCCCTATCCAGCCATGCGCTCTTCAGAAGGACCCCATATTGCAAAACATCTAGTTCATCCACATCCTCATGGAACCTCACATAGTCTCAGTGTTGGGAAATTGTCATATGGTGCTTGTGTTAAGTACCTCCCTGGCTTTTTTGTATTGAAGCTGAAGTGCCTACCCTCTTTCCAAATGCCTCACCCTGCTGTTAAGCCCTCACACTTGCCTTTTCTGGAATGGCTTATTTTGCTCATGGGAAAGTGTCACTTGCCCGTTTGCCTTATAATGAACTATGCAACTCACTCTGGTCCCAGAGGAACACACACACACACACACACACACACACACACACATCCCCTGCATGATACACAAGGAAACTAGAGCCAGAGAAAATGAATCGTTGTCCAGATTACAAGGCAGATGAGGAAGGTGAGAGATTTGATCTGTGTTGCATCCGATGGCAAAGCCAGGGGTTCTGGGAGCTGCCTTGGTTTGCCGGCTGCCATGGGAGCAGAAGTTGCACGTGCAGATGTTCCCACACCATGGCAGGGATATTTGCTCTCCTGGCATGAGGGCTGATTTGGGATTAATACTCAAAGTTCCTGGGATTGTCCAGGTTTAAAAAGGAACTCATAGAAACCGTTCCTGAAATGGGAGGAGAAGGCTGGGGTTTGAGCTATGAGCAGGAAGCCTGTGGCGATGAGAGCAAAGGTGAGTCTCTCCCTTCAGTCTTGCCATCAAGGAAGAAGCAGGGCTCCACCTTCTGATTCTGTGTCCTTCCAATCACTAGGACACACTGACACTACAAGGGTATGGCAGTCTGTGAAACTGGCACTCCCAAGCACTGTTTATTAGTCACTTACAAAGAAACATCACATGGTCCAAAAGTAGTTCTGCAAATTCAATGGGGCCTGTTATTAAAAATGTACATTGTGTTGTCCTCAACCACTGGCCCCTTTGATATTTTGTGGTCCACCCAATAAGGCCATGAATCTAACACAACTAAAATGTAAGTTAGAATGGGTGGACAGGGGAGCAGGGTCCACAGTGAAGAAAGACACCAGGACCTGAGGATGCTGGTGGCACTGGCAGACACCAAAGATTGACAAGTCAAAGGGGCAGGAGAAAGAGGCTCAAGGGAGTGGGCATCCATCAGGATTCATAGCAGAGAGAGAGAATCCCAAACTCTTCTGAAATGAAGCAATACCTTATTTTTATTTTTAAAATTTTTTAAATTAATTTTATTGGTATATGTTTATACACATAACAAACACGTTCGTCATAGGGAATTTGTACATAATATATCTTGATTCCTTTTTTCCCCCTACTGCTTACTTGTTTTCATTCCTGGTGACAAAAATATAAATTCAGAGCTGGGAGTGGGATGTCTCTTGCCCTTTGCATCACACTAAGAAAGGGCAAGTCAGAAACTTTGGGCTCTTTTTCTTAAGCTTCCTCTTCTTCTGAATCTCCCTGAAGCTTCCCAGCTCCCATTCACCCCTTTCCTGGGCTCTCATTACCCTGTTCTGTCCTGTTCTTTCCGCACTGCATCTGTTACCCTCCTGAGGTACTTGGAGTTCTTCCCCAGTCTGTCTGGTCCTTCTGGTATCTTTTAGTATCTATTCCCTGAATTTTCCTAGAGACTGTCACAGTCTTCCATGGGAGACAGAATGCTATGTGCTTAATCCATCTTTAGTAGAACCAAACCCATTGAAGGTTTTTAAGTAGTAAAACAGCAAGCAGTTCTATACTCCAGAAAGCTCTCTTAAGTCAAGCAAGGAGACTGTATTGAAGGCAGTGACACTGAATCAGCTGCCACTGAGGTACAAAGAAAAGGCAGAATCAAGAGCTACTGGGAATGGGATACTACTGGTAGTTGGTCAATTGAAAATATTTTCAAATTCAAAATAGGTTTTATCTGCATAACAAACCATCAGCTTAAATTATGAAGTAATCACAGGTGAAGCTTTTATGCTGTATATATGGTATTATGGGGCTTATTTTGGGGATCTGTGGCTAAGGATTTTGCCATTTATTTCTATAATTTGTTAGCAAACTGTGGTTGATGACATTTCAAATATATAAAATGTTTTAAAAGAAATTAAGAAAATCTGAATTTGCCTGGGTTGTTTGAGACACAAGTTAGTAACTGTGATCCTGAGAGAGAACGTTTTTCTGACTTATTTTCACAGAGGTAGATACGTCTTTTTATGATCACATCCACACCACACACAGATACACTATGGATTTATATTCATATTTCACAGGTCCTTGCCTCATCTGCTAATACAGAATTCCACCTTCAGCTCCTCACAAATGCTCCTCTTCCCATTACCTTTCACAACTAAGCTCAACAATGATTAATCAGTCTGGCTGTAGATAATTTTTCTTTTAACTTAGTATATGCATATATATATTTTTTTCTTTTTCCCCTCTGCCAAGTATGCTTATAAAGAGCTGAGCTCAGAACCCATGTGGCTTGGTCACAGTAACAAAGTGGTGGTCTATATTACCTAGCAAATCTTTCTCATGTTGCAAGCCAAGTGTTTACATTTTGGGAAAAATAAATAAATAAAATGAAAAGAAATCCCCAAGATAAACAGTATAAATGCAAGAATGCAAGCCTTTATAAGTGAGGCCGAATTGGATTATTTCTAGCAAGGCTTTTCAGAAAGGACTCTACAAGCATGAGAAATAATTTTCCTTTGTGTAACTTTGTGTAAGTCAACAAAACAAATAAACAAAAGAAGGGTCTTGTCAGTCAGCTGCTTCCTGAGTCTTTAATTTGGGCTGGGTCTTCTAGGATTTGAGAGCTTTGGATAGCATTCTTGCATGGCAGAAAACATCAGTGTATGCCACTGTCTGCCCTCTCTGTTCCAGGGTGTCGCTTTACCCTCCCTAAAATAATGCTGAGCCAGAATACTTAGTTTGATTTGTGAGAAGAGTGAGCAAGATATGAAATTTGGGGTTTTTGTCCATGCTTAGTGCTATAGTTTGGATCTTAAATGTCCCTCCAATGCCCATGTGTTCAAGTCTGTTCCTCCAGATTGGTGCTATGGGGAGGGGTGATAGAAACTTGAAGAGATGGGGGCTAATAGAGAGTCTTCTGACCAAGGAGATAGTGGGATGCAGGCTTCTTCCTTCTTCTCTCTTTCCTTAACCTCCAGCCCACGAGGTGAATGGGTTTTCTCTGCCCTGTATTGCACTGTGATATGTAGTCTTGCCACAGGCTCAAAATCAACAAAGCCAACTGGCCAAGGACTGAAATCCTGAAATTTATGAGCCAAAGTAAACCTAATTACCTCAGGTATTTTGTTGCAGTAATGAAAAGATGACACCCATATTTAGGCATAAGAGGCCAGATTTTACTTCATAAGCACAGGGCAGGGCTTGATAGAAAACTCTAGTTCCTTGGAAATTGTAGGCAACACTCTTGATGATTCATATTTTTGCTATCTTCCTCTAATTAAAATTTTTCTGAGAGGGTACTTTCTGGTATCAGCAGCATTTTATTTTTGGAATTTATTCACTGATAGGTGACTGCTGCTGTCTGAAGGATCTGGCAGCCTGGAAGTGGGAATGTTTTTTGGTTAATGTTCTGCAGAAGGTGTGGCCAGCATAACACAGATTATAGATTATGCTGGAAGGAGGCACTGAGATAGGGAGTCAACTCTATTTAAGTGCTTTGGGAAACATATGCAAGGCTTTGTTAATATACTATAGTTGGTCAATTGAAAACATTTTCAAATACCCTTGGGTGCTAGTGTAAAAGCTAAATATAGAAATAAATTCCATATGTGAGAGAACTCAAAATAGCATCAAACAAGAGACTCAGAAGTAGTTGAAGTAGGTTTTGTCTTCAAATCTCCCTAAAAGACAAGAACAAAAAAAATCCTTGGTGGACCTTGACTTAATTTCAAGACTCAGACACCTTGGTCAATTGCTGCAATGAATTTTTCACAATGAAAATTTTATGTCTGTTCCATTTATTCACCATACTCAATGGCTAATTTATCATCAAAATGCTGCCAAAACACTTTTCCATGAAAAGATGTTAGCATCTATGGACTTTTCTCCAGAGGAAAAGTCCTTAAAGTCAAGTGATATACCTCAGGAAAGGAAGGGTCCAATTATAGCCATAGGGAGAACCAGAGCCACAAAGGTGAGCCAACCTCAGATGAAAGCAAGATTACTATAGTGGCAAACACAGTAGTGATGGATTAGCAAATTCAGCATTTATATGTATGTAACCTGCCCAAGACCCCACAATGGGAAATGATAAAGATATGATCCTAACCTAGAGTTTCTGATCCAGAGCCCTAGTTTTTAGCCATTATTTTGCCAGCCTTGGTTCCTCTGTAAGAGTAACAACACTTGGCAAAACTTAGCATTTAGAATTTCTGTGCCAGCTGGCCATTTCCAGGGCCATTTGCATGGACATCAGATCTGTGTGTATCACACAACTCTAGAGGATGCTGTTCACAAGATAGTTCATAGGACTGCCACTCTCCTTGAAACTGCACAGTAGACCAATTACCAACTACAACTGTGGCTTCCTGTTTCTATTTTTTAGCATTCCCAAGTGAAATACCTAGCCTGTAAGAGAAAAATGACTCCGCCTCGAGGTCAGAGTGGGGAAAGACAAGACTGACCAACAAAAGACAACTCTTCCTCCTGGTGTCCTGCAGTATGAGCTCTGTTCACAGTTAATGAACAGAACACATACATGGGGCTTTGAGATGGGATAGGTACGGAGTTTAAAGCTTGCTTTAAGAAAACATGTGATCTTCCCCAGAGAAGCTGAAGAATGGTATTGCCATAAGTGTGTATACAGTTCCTGAACTCTGATGTCCCAAAAGAAAAGGAAAGAAGAAATATTTTGAAGCCAGTGATACCCTAGAGGTAATATATTAGTGTTGTGCACAGACTAGAAATGCATTGTTAGGAAAGCAAAACTGGTACATGTATGGGTTTGTGTGTCTCTGCTCTCTGCTAGCAGGCCTAGCTTCAAGGGTAGCTGTGTGCTTCTGGCACAAGGATGAGCATAAGGGCTGGAGCAAGATTCCTCAGCTGCTGCAGGGTCACTGTGGGAATCGCCTATCTGGACTGGATAAGCCAAGCCAGGGACTAAAGCTTCCCAGTCCTGGCTTCTGCTGGCACTTCTGTGGGCTGAGCCAATTTTGTTGTCTGTCTGAATAAGGCAGTGACTCTCCAAGCTCTTCACAAACATACAAAGGAAGTCCTGACCACCAGCTGGCTTTTCAAGTAGAGTCTCCTTTCCCAGATGTCCTCATGGCTACTATCCAGATTCAAGGAAAGAGCTGTTACAAGCAGTTATTTCAGGCAGTAGCCGAACAGGAACAGAGACAGTCTTCATTAGCCTCGCTGTGGCAAGCTTTCAAAATAGCATGCATCAGTCCTTTTCCCTCTCAGGACCTCATTTTCCCCACCTGTAAAACAAGGGTGTGAAACTTTGACCAAACATCCCTTTCCTATTCTGCCTCTGAATCCTCAGATTCCATAAAGCATTACAGATGATTGCTGGATTGCAGCAAAAACGATACACATTTCGTTGAAGTCCGTTTCTAGAATAATGCCAACCTGGTCATTGGAATCTCAGGTGATCTCAGTAAACTGGCAGTGCACATGGGTCTAAACAGTTTGAAAAACAAAAGAAAAGAGTGACAGATGGACAGCCCGGGCCAAAGCATGAGGTTTGGAGCTGATTAGAAATAAAGGGTCCTCTTTTGTTGCGATTCCAACTCTGAATTCCTTCCTCAATTTGTATTTAATTTCTGAGAGGTTCTATGGATATGCCCCATAGTAGTATAAAAAACACAGGAAAAGGAGTTCCAGACCTCATCATACCTCAGTCACTCTGTAGATAATCCAACCATTTCCCCCGTACCCATTTTCCTATGTGTGTTTGCTTCTTAGAGCATCTGCTCCATAGTCCCCGCCAAGCAGGTAGGTATATGAGGAACAGAGGCACAGAAAACAGGAAAGCTACTCCAGGGTGGCCACTGGACCATAGTGGTGACATCTCTCTACTGGGCACCAGACAGGAGGGCATATGGGGCCCAGAGCTGGCTAAAGGAAAGATCAGGCTACTGGGGAAAAAAGAGATAAAAATGGATGTTTAGAGAAGCAGATATAAGAGATTTGGAGAAAAGAAAGAAAGTAATCAAGAAACCTCAGTGTCTAAAGGTTCAAGATCCTGCCTCCTTTCCCTTCTGAAGCCCTCTTGTGCCTCCTGCCCTGAGACCTTGGCCTCACTTTTCCAAGTGGCTTTCTCTTACATAAACCAAGATATTTCTAATGACCCTCACCTCATCGTGAATTTATGTAAGTGATTCTATCTCTTGGTGCTTTTGTCACCTCATTTATAAAATGTTAAAGCCAGCACATGTTTCTTTTCTAATGCATTGATTATATGGAAATATTCTACATAGCAAAGTAAAATTAAGTCACAGTGACCGTCTCATTCTCCCCCAATTAACAAGCTTTAGCCCATAACCATAAGTCAATGTAAAGAACCCCAAGAGCACCTGTCTTAGCAGAAGCTTTTGTCCATTCCAGAAACCCACATATAGAATGGAAATATGGACTTCAGAGTCTCATGGTACAAGCTCCGAATCTTAGCATTCAGTATTACCAGTAAAAGAGGCAGGGAACTGGTCCATACTCACGCAGCTGCCATCTACCTGCTATCACCATGAATGAGTATGATATTTATAGCTTCAGTGCACCTGTCAGAATATGAGGCTGAGCCTCCAACGATACCCTGGCTTCAGAGCTCTTCCTTACCTTCTCTTCCAGCACTTGGATTTAAGTAGAATGTTAGTGATTATGTGAAATGTCAATTGGATCCTTAGGCAATCTATGTCTGCTTCTAAGGCATGTGGCATTTCACAGTGCCATTGTCTACCATGAAGGAATGCAATATGTGTGGTCCAGGGGTGTCTCTACAGCCACTACACTGCAACCAAAAACAGAATACACTGCAGCTGTAAAGAATTAGATTACACTAAAAAAAGAAAAAGAAAAGAAGAAAAAAGAAACTTCCTTAGGGTGGTAAGACAGTGGTGTATACTAAAAGGGACAATGTGGTAACAAAATCCTACGATACTTTTAGAAAGAGCAAACAGATTCCTCTTGCATACAGCTGAAATGAAATCCTGTTTACAGTCTTGGTATTAAGTTTGATAAAATTTTTGTGTCCCTTCTAGGACTGGGCTGATGACAGCATCTCTGGTAGAGGGTTCCTCTGCCCATATTACCAAGTTCCTAACAATGTCACCCAGTTACTACTCATTTACCTAAAAATGTCTGATGAGGTTCATACTTCAGGAAATTATAGTTCGCCCTTTCCTATCCAGTCCTCATTATCAGCTCACTTTATCACCAATCCATACCCTCAGGAGAGAACACTAAAAACAAATGTCTGGAGACTAAGCAAATGAGTAAGTCTCGTGGCTAAACTGGCTGCCTTCTACATAGCCGAGCATATAAAGCCTTAATCTCCTCTTTGAGGAGGCTGAGTTACCCAATCTTCCTCACTGCATATATTTTTCCCTAAGTGTCCTTCTGATGGACAACAAACAAAGACTTCTAGAGAACCAGTCCCTCCTGCTTGACCTTCCACCCAATGGTAGTAGGAAACTATTAAGTGGCAGATCCAGCTGACCATTAGAACAATCAACCTCAGTTCAGAAATCTGGGGAAATTCTGTCTGTGATGGTCAATATTCATATTGGTCCTGGCTCCACTCACAAAACATCAGTTCCTCTCATGGATGTCTTATAGGATGGCTGCATTCTAAATAGCTTTTTGTAAGAGTAGAGACATAGGATAGAGTTCTTTAGTAACCACCACCCCCATCATTACTTTAACAGTAACACCTCTTAGAAGGTGCTACATCATTTAGTTAATATTTTTCATCAATAATTGATAACTTCTATGTTCTTCTGTCATTCACTTATCTTCTCTTCATTCCTATATCCATTTCCTTCATCCAAGGTGAGGGAATAAAATGGAATAGTTCTTAATGCTGAGCACAGTGATGTCATCCAGTGATCTCCCCTAGATCTCTGAAATAACCTTCTAAGTGGTCTTCCAGCCTCCACACACTACCCTCTCCATCCCTACTCCACATAGATATTGGAGTGCCTTGCTAAGCCCTGCTCCCCAGCTTCTCTCATTGCCTTCTGAGTACAACTTGCTCCAGTCTAAATAGCATCTCCTCCAAACTATCCACAGAGACCCTGCAGAGGAGCTTTGCCATGCTCTGAGCTCAGTGTACCTCCATGCCACATAGACTCCCTACCCTGGACAATTTGTTTCAACTTTCTCCCCACTCTTCTCATTTGGGAAGCTCTTCTTTCTTTATCAAGTTTCAGAATAAATGTCATTTTGCCTTTCTAACTGTCTTTATAATTAATTAGCCCTTCATCTCATCTTACAGCACAACTCTCATTCTAGTAGAGACCTGTGAAGTGTTATACAGGGTAAACCAATTGTTATGATGAACAACTAGAGAACTTCCATGGCTCGACAAAACAAAGCTCTGCTTCTTTTTCATGCAGCAGAGTAATGTGGGTATAGCTACTAAAGGCTCCCCTTTCAATGCTGACTCAGGCATCCAGTCTGCTTCTACCTCGTATCTCTGTTATGCCTTAGGATCTCAAAGTTTTTCACTGCTGGGCACAAATAGTGAAAAGAGATCATGGAGCTTATGGTGGGAAGTTTTAAGGGTCCAGGCTATCCCCAACCTCCAGATATTACTCCAATACAACAAGGCATCGATCATATCTACTGACTATTCTTCTCATAGGACTCAGTGAGCACTGATTTGGGGCCAAGAAATATTAAAAAAAAAAAAACTAAGGAGTATCTGTTATCTAATCAATGGTAACACTACAGCCTTTGCACTTTCCAGTGGAACTGCTCCTCTAAGGGGAGCTATTCTAAAGTTTGGGGTATCGGCAAAAATTTTAACATAACAGACTAACTGGTGTGTGACAACTGCCATGTGTCCACCACCACCATTTCTGTCTCTTAATATTCTATTACTCACCACTGTGACACTCTAGGAAATTAATCTGATAGAGAAATAAAAAAGGCTTACTATATTTACCATTAAACATATGGAGTGAGTCACACTGCCAGAACTTCTAAAATGCTAAGGAATTTTGACTTCCTCCCTCAACTTTGGAGCATATTTACTGGAGGGCAATCTTCCCCAGTGTACCTCGTGATCATTAGGAAACAAACAAAGTCAGCTTTTTCCTTTTCTTCCACACCAGTGCTAGCATGATTCAAACAATATTGTTCTTTATGTTTAAATAAGTAAGGTCTCCAACAAATCATAGAATTTTGATATCTTTTTCTAAACCAAAATCACAAGACAGCATAACTAGGGACTGCCTCATTTTGACCAGATTTAAAAGACAGAAGTCCCTGTCTAACACAAAGCAAAACAGAAATAAGGTAAGAATCTTCCTGATGTACAAAGGAGATCACATCTTCAACAGAGAAAATTGCTTTAAAATACAGACTGTGCTGATTTACAATGGTTCAATTTAAGATTTCAGAATGCTGTGAAAGTGATATGCTAGGCAGCAGCAGTGAATGGTAGCTACCAGTCAGCCATAGATCTGGGTACTATGTTTGTTAAGCTATGATGCTCAAGCAGTAAGAGGATTAAATACATCTCAAATTACTGATTACTGATTATAATTTGTGGAACACATTTAATTGGCCTTTAATGTTTAGTGGATCTAAACAATAATTAAAACCACAATTCCCAAAGCTCTTTCATCTCTCATAAGCCTGTGCTATAATCCATAAAACTGAGGAAGAAATCTGAGGTACGAGAGGGTTACATCACTTGGCAATGGTTATATTGCAAATCACAAGTTTTTCTAGGACTTTCAGCTGAGGAAATGCCCCATAAACTAAGGCACAACCCAAGACCACGAGTTCCATTTCAGCTCCTCATCTGTGTCCCAAATGACTTCCCTCCCAGCTCTCCACTGATACCACCAAATCTATTCAGTGATCCTTATATCATTAAGTCCAATGGACCTTCTGTAATCCTTGCTATATGGAATCTCCTAGTAGGATTTGACAGTCAAACTGTCTTTCTGCTTCTTGATCATTCCAAGCTCCATCCAAAAAAGATTCTGACTCACAAATTTAGCAAACTCTCTTCTTGCAAATTCCCTCACAGTTGCTGGAGATAGTGGTCCATATGCATAATCCCAGTACCCTGGGAGCTTGAGGTAAGAAGATAGCCAGTTCAAGCCCAGCCTAAGCAATTTAGTGAGATTCTGTCTCAGAATTCGAAAGGGACTGGTGATATAGCTTAGTGAGTGAAACTTATACTGGTTTCAATCTCCAGTACTGGAAAAAAATCACTCTCAACACTTACTACTTCATTCTAAAATGTGCCAAAGCAGTAATTTTATGTGTGTATATGTATCTGTGTGGGACGATACCTGTCTTCTCCACTAGACCAAGTGCTCAATGAGGATGGAAATTTGATCGTATTTATTTTTGGTTATCATTATTCCATGTGCTGAAGTCACAGCACTCCAAAAGTCCTAGATCCCTCTGAGACTCATCTGAGAACTTTTGGATTAACTTAATGAAAAAGTTACTGTTCTCTTTATAAGGAAATAAAGAATTTAAACCCACACATTTAGAAAAATGACAGTACCATCAGCAATAAATATCAATAGGAAATGTATAAAAGCATGTTAGAAATATTCTAATTCAGAGTATTATATAGAATGATAAATTACTATTAACTCAAGAAAATCTGCTGCTCTGATTCAGTAATACCTTTCGTAGTATTACCAGAAACAAAATCATGATGCTCAAAAACGGAATTGAAATTTATAGATATGGTCAGTAGATTTTCAACAAGGATGCCAAGACAGTGCAATTGGGTAAGGATGGCATACTTAATAAGCGATGCAAAGATAACCCTGGAAATTTAGTCAAAAGATGAAATAGAGCCTTGCCTTATACCATAAACAAAAAATCAAAGAAACATTGAAAGAAAAATATTACACATAAAATGCCAAAAGGTAAACACAGGGTAAAAGCATCATGATGTTTCATTTGTCAATAATTTCTTGGCTTCACGCCAGAAGCAAAGGGAACAGAAGGAAAATTGATAAAGTAAATTTCCTCAAAATTGAATCTGTCTAATGGGCACAATCAAGAGAGAAAAGGCAACCTATAGGAGAAAAAATATTTGCAAATCACCTTCTGATAAGGCATTGTGATGGTTGGGATTCAAAGTCTTCTCCAAGAAGGTGAGTTGGAGGGATGGGTGATGGGGGTGGGATGTCAGGACTCTATCTTGTCCCAGTCCGTTCCGCTCTGGCTCTCACCAGTATCCACTGGATTGGCAGCTTCCCTCCACCATTGTCTCTCCCCAAGATGCTCCTGCCTTGGCACCAGCTAACCACAGACTGAAATTTCTGAAACCTAAAGCTAAAATAAATCTTTCCTCCTTGAAAATGTTTTTCCTCAGATATTTGTTAAGGGAGTGGAAAGCTGATTAACACTGGGTTTAATATCCAGAAGATTAAAAAAATCCTATAATAAAAATTTTAAAAACAAACAGCTTAATTGAAAATTGGATAAGAGATTTGAACAGATATTTCTCCAAAAGAGATATACAGCCAGTAAGCACAAAAAGAGACATTCAGTATCACTAGTCATTTGGGACAGGCAAGTCACAATCAAAATGAGGTGTTATGACACACACATTGGGAGTGCTATTATCAAAAAAAATAAAAGAGGAAGTAATGTGTTGGTGAATGTGTGAAGAATGGGAAACTGTACATGGCTAGTAGGGATATAAAATGGTGCAGCTCCCATGGAAGATGCTTCAGTAGTTCCTCCAAAAATTTAGCACTATATGATCCAACAATTCTACTTATATACCTTAAAAGACTCAAACAGACACCATTGTTCATAGCAACATTATTTACATTAGCCAAAAAGTGGAAATAAGCCAAATGTCTACCAAAAGATGGTTGGATTTTAAAATATGATATATACATAAAATGGAATATCATTCATCCTTGACCTGTTTACCCTGAAAATAGTTTCTGGCAGCTGTTGTAGCTGCAGTGTACCCTGGAATAATTCACAAATTATAATCCTAAACTTATCCCCGAAATTTGTCATGAAATATCTCACTTGTCTTTGGAAACAAAAGACAGCATTCTATTTATAGCATTCTGTTTTTAGTAATGGTATTTTCATTTACAAAATATTATAATTCTCAAGTCCTTAACAGTGAATGAATGCAAGCAATGAATTGCACTTATTTTTTTAAAACTGCAAATGGGTTTAAAGATATATATATATATATATATATATATATATATATATATAATTTTATTATAGTTCTTTTATGTTATATAGTTCTTATGTTATAGTTCTTTATATACATTCCTAGTTTTTTTTTCTATGAAAATGTGAAACAAAGTTTCGGAACAATTGAGAGAATAACAATAGTTCTGACACACACTACAACATGGATGAACCCTGGGGATATGCTAAGGGAAGTAAGTCAGACACTAAAGGGCAAATATCATATGAATCCACTTACCTGAAACACCTAGAATGGAAAATACACAGAAACAGGTAGACTAGAGTTTACCAGAGGCTGGTTGGAGGGAGTTCATGTTTAATAGATACAGAATTTCTATTTTGTACCCTGGAGCTCTGGAGATGCATAATAGCAATAGTTGCATGAAAATGTAAATGTATTTATTGTCACTGAATTACATACTTCAAATGATTAGAATGGCAAATTTATGTCACATATATTTTAACTCAGTTTTAAAAGTAAATGGCAGTCCTGGCATCAGGGAAAATTGTTTCCTGTCACCTATTACAGATAGCAAGTGTGTTCTATTTACCGAAGAGTCTTCAAACTCAGGAAAGGAAGGCAGAATTGATGGACAAGAGCCAGCACCTGAATTTCCCAGGGTCTCCTGAAGCCCTTGCTCATGCTCATCAATCTAAGGTTGCCAAGCAATCAATTTTCTTCTTTTCCCCTTTCAAATAGTTTTCATGATAGCAAATAAGGATGTCAAGCTCCGACACTCCCACATCTCTGTATAAATGAGGTGTCACCTCAGCCCACAGTCATTGTTCACATCAGCACATCAAAAAGCTAAGAAAAAAGCTGAGTTAATGTTTTGAGTAAGTATTGGGGGAGGAGAGATAACAATCCTGAAGGGTTTATGGAGGGGGACAACCCAGAGAGGGGAATGCGAACAGGAGAAAGAACTACTCTAGTAATGACCATTTCCTTCTGTCTTACCATGGGTAAAACCTACAAAACACACAGGCTCAAATGTGACAGATACTAAATTCTTACTAAAGAGCCTGGACTCTAACAGTTTTGCCAGCAATAATTCTCACTTTCCAGTCGAAGAGCACAGCTTCCATTTTCCGTGGCAGAATGATAATCACAGCAATAATAATGGAGGGCTGCATCCAGACCTCCGGTAACAGTGGATAATTCTCAGCATCTGGAATTGTGACCACGACAGAACCAAGAGACTCACCAGCTTTAACACAATCATCTGCTTTCAAAGAAGATCAGTCTCTGTGGTATAATTCCACATACCATGAAGAAGTAAGAGTTATGTCTTTTGCCTAATCTAACTCAATAATTTTTTTAATTAACAAAAGCAATCTTATGTAAGCTTCCTCTCATTACTCCATGGTGTGTTTTGGAGGGCTGGTGGTGAGGGGGAATAAATGGTTGTAGGCGAAAACCTTAAGGGTGAGCAGGACATGTTATCTTAGAAATCAGTAGCTTAGAAGAAAAGAGCAGAGAAAAAGCCATTTCTTCCAAATGTATCCATTTGTCTATCTTTTCCTGTCTTATATCCTTCCAAGAGTCAGGATATTGGTTTCCAAATCCTACTTGAAGATTACTCATCTTCGTTTAATACCTATAGACCAGTGGTGTACAAAATAAAGATGCCATTTCATCTGAGTGCTAGTTACTCTTGGTTAACAACTTGACAGGGCTAAGAGACTCCTGAAGAGGTGACTGGATTGTAAGGACACTAACTTCATCAATGGCTTAGCTTTTGATATATTCATTACAGAATGGGTTATTGCTAAATGACACCTGGTTGAAGGAAGTGGAAAATGGTGACATGGCCCTGGGGAGTGTATCTGGTCCCTGGCCCCTTCTTGTGTGACTCTTTCTCTGTTCTCTGCTGCTAGATGCCCTGAGGAGAGGAACTTCTCTCCATCACACCCTCCCGTCATGATGATTCTGCCTTTGAGCTAGCTGATCATAGGCTGAATCTTCTGAAATTGTAAGCCAAAAATAAACCATTTCTTCTGTGAAACTGTGTATATTAAGCATTTTATCCTAGCAATAAAAAACTGACCAACATACTCGCCATTCATAATTGAAACAGCAACAGGTTTTTTTGGAACTTAACAAAGCAATCTGAAGCTTATGGATCAATGATACAGACTAAACAAATTAGAAGTACATTGATGTGATAAAGCTTTAGTTAATTTGAAAAATGAAATCACAAATGAGTTGGAAAAAACAGTATAACTAAAAAATGGGTTTGGTGCAATTAGCTAACTTTTCATAAAGATATAAGCCAGATAATACTGGATTTTGCTCTTTACTACTTCCTCTAAGTGTTTCCAAACCTTTTTTGAGTTTTCCAGTTCTTTGACACCAGAGAGTAGGAAGCTTCCCTTTGCTTTCTTCAACTCTACTTTTCACTCTGGTCTCCCACCACCGTTTCTGTGATCCACAGCCTTCCTGAGACACCAGGAACACCATTGTCCTCCGTATCTGGTGTCTCTGTAAGGTGAGGAACACTATGCCTTAACCTCTTCGGCCAAACTGTGTCACAGGGCCTCCTTCACTCTCAAAGTATATCTAAGACCAGGCTCTTTTTGCATGTCTGAGTCTAACAAAATGAAAATATTCAGTAGTTGTCAGAGGTTAGTAACGAGGGAGGGCCAAAAAGGCAGAGCCCAAAAGATATTTATGACTATGAAACTACTCTGTATGACACTATAATGGTGGCTTTATGACATTATATTTGTCCAAACACCAAAAATAAAGACAAAAAAATTCTAGCACTTTTTAAAATGACAAGGATGGCTTTCTTTAGGACTACTCTGATACTTGTTAAGACTCGGGGAGAGAGGTAAGGCTTAACTGCAAATACAGCAAAGACGGCTGGGGATTTCTAGCCAATGTGTAGAGTGGGGTGTCAGTGGATGGAAAATTACTCACAAGAGACATCAAGGGTAAGTGGAATTCTTGACAAGCAACTTCTCAGGATTCTTGCTAAGAGTAGGCAGGGTGACCAGATACTAAGGGCTGGGGAAACAGGAATATGATTATTTATTCAGGTTGATCATTTTTAGGGTGGGACAGAATTCTCATGAAGTTGACTCAGTAGTGTTTTCACTAAGGCTAGGAAGTATAGCACAGACAGGACAGAGGCCAATGTGGAGCCTAGTCAAGAAGAAGGTTTAGAGAGACCTCAGTATAGCTTGATCAAAAAGAGAGTCTTGGTCAGTTTGGTAGTAAGAATGAGCTGTAATATAAATCATGAACTTTGGGTAAGAGTGGCAGGTCAATATAAGTTCAGTAATTCTAACAGATGTACTACTCTGCTGCAAAGTGTCACTAGAGGGAGAGGCTATGTATGTGTAGAGGCAGAAGCTATATTAGAACTCTGGACAGTTTGCTTCATTTATAAACTTAAAACTTCTCTAAAAATAATCTATTAAAATTTTGATTAAATTCTTAAAAGAAATATAAAATTGGATAGTTCCTGACCATGCCCAAGTAGGAGGACCAGTCTTGTGTCATTCACTGAGTAAGAAATTTCACACCAGATTAACAGCTCTCGTGCCTACTCAATCCCTGGGAGATTCAGTGACCTTTGATGCCAAATGGTAGAAATGCTGGCTCTCTCGTGCATGGCCCTTCTGTTTGATCATCTCCCTCCACTTCTCTTCCTTCCAACATGAATTCTGTGAATGGACTCCTGAAGAGTCATTCACAATCCTCCTCACTTGCTCTAAGAGATACCAACCAGCAGGGAATGCTGGGAATGCTCTGAATGTCAACAGAATGAACTGTGCACTTCCTTGAGCCTCCTGCCTTCCTGCTATTCAAACTACCTGAAACATGGATGTGATGACTATAGTCTTGTCACTGAGAGGAGGAAAGCTACATGCCACAGGTAGCAGAATGCAAATAGAGAAAGAAGATAGGATACTGATGTCATTGTGAACTCAACTTCTTGCCTCCAAATATGTTTTGTCTGGGACAAGTAAATCCTTTATTTACTTAAGCCCCCTATAATTGTGTTTTTGTTACTTCCATCCAAACATAATGCCAACTGATACACTTCTCTAGTCCCCAAAATGGTACAAGGAAATTTCAGCAAATCTACTGTCTTTAGCAAATATCCAAGTAAGATTCAGGGATCCATAAGTTTTGGATCTGGTTTTAAACAGGAAAGTATTATCCCTGTCCACATTGCATCCCATGAGGTAAGAAAACCAGGATTACAAAGATTCTATTTTAAATAGTTGAAAATGAGCCCGCCTTGCCACCGGGAACTCAGCAGAAGCCTGCATCAGGGGTAGGCTGCCCGGAACTTCGACCAAGGGACCGACCTGCCACCAGGAACTTAGCGGAAGCCTGCATCAGGGGTAGGCTGCCCGGAACCTCCACCGTGGGTCCACCCTGCCAGCGGGAACTTAGCAGAAGCCTGCATCAGGGGTAGGCTGCCCGGAACCTCCACCGAGGGCCTGCCCTGCCAGCGGGAACTCAGCAGAAGCCTGCATCAGGGGTAGGCTGCCTGGAACTTCCACCAAGGGCCTGACCTGCCACCAGGAACTTAGCGGAAGCCTGCATCAGGGGTAGGCTGCCTGGAACTTCCACCAAGGACCCGACCTGCCACCAGGAACTTAGCAGAAGCCTGCATCAGGGGTAAGCTGCCAGGAAACTCCACCGTGGGCCCACCCTGCCACCGGGAACATCAAGGAGGCCCTCCCAAGACTGAAAACTGCCCTGGATTGCTTCAGCTGGGCCTGCCCTCCCACCTGGAACATCAGAAGATCTCAGCAGGATCCAGTTAGTGTGAGAAAATTTGGAACTTTGCTCCCAGGTGGCAAACTTTGGACTACACCGGATTGACTATCAATGTGGTGAGTATACCCCTAAAGTAGAGGTGTACAGGGGATAAATAGGGCCAGTAGTAAAACCCCCTCCAACTAACTGTAAGACTTTGTTGTGTCTGAAAATAGTGTGTGTGATCCCCTCCTACACATAAAAAACACCAGGCAGAGTGAAAATGACAAAACGAAAAAGCAAAATGCAGTCTCAAACATATAGTTCACCAAGAGCAAGTATAGGAGACATTGAACTAGAAGACCCCAAAAGTAACATACCGGGAATCTCTGAAAAGATAGCCAGTGAAATAAAAAAACAATTGCATCAGGCTATAGAGGAAATCAAATTAGAAATAGTCTCCCATGTAAAGATAGAAATAACTTTAGTAAAGGAGTTGTTGAATGCAGCTAAAGAAGAACTAGAGAAAAAAGTACATGAGCATGGGAAACTGATTGAAACTTTGAATGAACAATATAGAAAATAAGCAGAATTCATGAAACAAACTCAAAGAGACATCCAAGAAACAAAAAATTCTATTGAAAGCGTGCAAAACTGCCTAAAGGAAGCTGAGGATAGGATTTTGGACCTTGAGGACAGGATCACAGTTAGTGATCAGAAAAGGATAGAACTTTTAAATATAACAAAGCAGCATGAAATGACAATCCAGAAGCTTCATGATGATGCCATGAGCAACAATATAAGAATAATGGGCATTAGTGAAGATACAGGAGTCCAGGCAAATGACATACATAAAGTATTTACAGAAATAATAGCAGAAAATTTCCAAAACATGGGGAAAGAATCTGATATGCAGATAAGTGAGGCATATAGAACACCAAATAGTTACAATCAACATAAATCCACACCCAGACACGTAATAATTAAGATCTCAGACATACAGCATAAAAACAGAATACTAAAAGCTGTCAGAGAAAAGACACAACTCACCTATCAAGGAAAGCCCATTAGAATCATGGCAGACTTTTTAGCATAAACCCTCAAGTCAAGAAGAGCTTGGAGTGAAGTATTTCAAGCCCTGAAAGAAAACAACCTTCAACCCAGACTGATGTACCCAGCAAAACTTTCATTCAAATTTAATGGAGAAACAAGATACTTCCATGACAAAGAACAACTGAAGAAATTCATGTCCACCAAACCAACCCTAGAAAGAGTACTGAAAGACATACTAGACAGAGATAAAAATGACTACAATCCCCAAAACAACAATAGAAAGAAACTACCAGGTAGGATAAGCAATTAAACAAGAGGAAAAGCAGAAAGAAACAACTGGAACATAACATGGCAAAGTCGAGCCAGTACATGCAAATCCATATGGAGAATTCTCAGAAGACTAGGATTGGAAACCCCATTCAATCCAGCTATCCCCCTCCTGGGTATTTTCCCCAAAGAACTGAAAAGTTCATATCACAGTGATATATGTGCAACCATGTTCATGGCTGCACAACTTGTGATAGCTAAATCCTGGAAATAACCAAGATGCCCATCAACTGCAGAGTGGATGAAAATGATGTGGCATTTTTATACAGTGGAATATTACTCAGCTATAAAAAATGATGACCTTGAGGCCTTCATAGGCAAATGGAGACAATTTGAGACTGTCCTCATTAGTGAAATAAATAATAATCATATTTATAAATATCATATTGTGTCTCTAGTGTAAAAAGTAAATAAGAACTACAAGTGTAATAAAACCAAAATGTGTAATTGCTATTGTAAAAAAGAGAAGAAAAGAAAGTGCTCTAAGGGATATAGCTGCATGTATGTTTGAGTGTGTAAAATAGATGACCATACTGCCGAATCTTTGTTGGATCTTTGAGCAAAACTGTTTGTAGTCTGACTGTTTGAATATTTACTATGTACCCTTTAACTTTGTAACTTGAACAACTACATCCAGGATGACAGTACATAATTTATAAATTACTGATTTCTTAGTGGGGCTTTTTCTCATTCTCCTTTTTCTTTCTTTCTTTTAGAATTCTGTATTGTTGCTACCC